>CANTUT010001443.1:0-85000 GCA_947687605.1 Reutealis trisperma
CATACATACATACATATATATATATATATATATATATATAATATATATATATATATATATATTAATGTATGTATGTATGTGTATATATATATATATATATATATATATAACATATATATATATGTATGTATGTATGTATGTGTATATATATATATTTAATATATATATATATATGTGTGTATATATATATAAATATATATACATATATATATGTATGTATGTATGTGTATATATATATATATATATATACATATATATATACATATATATATATATATATATATATATATATATATATATATATTATATATATATATATATATATATATATATATATATATATATATATATGTATATATATTTATATATATATACCACATACATATATATATATATATATATATATATATATATATATATATATATATATATATATATATATATATATATAAATATTATATATAATATATATTTATGTATAGACATATATATATACATATATATATATATATGTATATATATTTATATATATATACACATACATGCATACATATATAAAAAAGAGATAATTACAATTGAAAAAGAAAGGGAAAGGAATTTAGAATTAGATTTGAGGTTTGGATTTAGATTCCAAACTTTCCTATGTACCTCATTGAATAGGGATCAAAACCCATGTAACTCGTTTCACGATTAAGTGGAGAGTTTAGGGGTTGATCAGATTGATTTTGGTTTGGGTGTTTTTAGTGTGAAAGGAAAAAGGTTGTACCTTCATTTTTGGCTAGTAGAGGATTTTGTCGGATTGAAATTCAATTTTATCAATACTGAAGAGCGAGGATCCTTCTCTAGGATAGAGGATAAGAACATATGGTTTGATTGATGAATTAATTAATTAATGATTAATTAACTAATTAAAGTGGGGTGAGTGGACTGATTAATTAATTAAAAAGATTAATTAATTAATAGGATGATTAGGTGGATGGATTAATTAATTAAAATAATTAATTAATGTGATGAATGTGGATAGATGGATTAATTAATTAAAATGATTATTAATTAATTTGGATGAAGGGTGGATTAATAAAAAAGAGAGGATTAATTTGATTTTGAAAAAGTGATTAATTAATTAATTAATTGAGTGATTAATTTTAATTTAAAAAAGATTTTTAGTTAATTAAAAAAATTAATTAACATGGTTAGGGTGAGATAATTAATTAATTAATTAATTAATTAATTAGGGAGTAGTTAGAGGAGGATAAGAAAATAAGCAAATAGATAACCAATCTACAAGTGCTCAAGGGGGTGAAGAGAAATGAAGGAATAGAGAGGATATTTATAGGTGAAGGGTGCGGGGCAAAAAGACCAAAAAAAGCTAAAAAAGTTGGCTGAAATAGGGGCAATTTCGAAATTTCAGAGTAGGAAAGGGGAGATTAGTGACTAGAGTAGCCAACAAATCCGCTGGGTAACTTTTTTTGGATCTATTAGACTGCCTGGTAGATTTCATCTAGTGAGACAGTGGATCCACCGGCGCTAGATCCCCCGCCTTTCAGCAAAAATCCATCGGACTGCCCGACAGATTTGGGAATCTGTCGGCTTTCCCAATTGGTCCAACAACTTTTTTGTTTTTCGCGATTTTACATTAGTTTTTAAATTTTTGGGTCAGTTTTAAGGGCTTTTGGAGTTTGGAAAAATTCACAGGTCAATTTCTATAGGCTCGAAATTAATTTTAGAACACAATGACGATCAGTTTGAGGAGGAGTTCAGTTAGTTTTGGAAAATACCATTTGGTTCAGGGAGTTTAGTTTGAGTCAACAAAGTGTCAGTGTCTAAAATTAAATATCCTTGTACTAATATGATTGAAAACCCATTTTTTGCTCTAGGGGCACTGCTTCGTTGACCTTTGTTTGCTAATTGGCTAGTGGGACTGTTGTGCTGACTTTGCATAAAGTACTAAGCTTAGTAGATTTAGACTGCAGTCATATAATGAGGGTGTAAAATTGAGGGTTAACATCAATCAGTTTCAAGGAGGTACTGGTTAGATTCAAGAGGTGTCAATTAGCTTTAAGGAGGTATAGGTCAGCTTCAGAAGATGTCAGTCAACTTTGAGGAGGTATTGGTAAGCCTTAGCTGATGTCGATCAGTTTTGAGGAGGCATCAATCTACTTCAAGAGATGTTGATTAGCTTTGAGGAGGCATTGGTCAGCTTCAAGAGATGTTGGTTAGCTTTGAGGAGATACTGGTCAGCTTCAGAAGATGTCAGTCAGTTTTGAGTATACATCAGTCAATTTTGAAAGATGTTGGAGAGGCTATTAGCTTGGCTTATGCATGGTGTTCATGGTTGTAGATAGTTGCACTTGCATGTATGTTTATCCATAGATAATGCATGTTTATATATGCATGTTTCAGGATTTGTGGACCCTTTGTTTAATTTCTATGTTATGGATGATTTGTGATGATGCCTGCAATGGATGATTACATGAGTGTAAAGGGATTTATGAGTCTGCTTTGTGAATGCAATTTTTCATATGACTTTTGTATCTATAGAGCCATATTTTAGCCACTGTAAGCATTTGTGGATTGAGAAATTTAAGAAGGCATAAAGGATGAATTTGGGTAGATACAACATTATAGCGATGATGATGCTATAGAGAGGTATGGGTTGACTAGGATTTTCTAAAGGCTTGCTTTAGGATTTGGGTTTTGATGGCTTGTATTTTCCTATTTTGGTACTGCTAAGGAGGAGTTGTGCCCCACCTTTGAGAAGTTCAATGCTATGGCTTGGCTGCGACTCAGCAGCTGCTTTAATGATGCCATAGTTCAAAGTTAGTCATTTTCAAAATTTTTAGGAGTTTTGGACTTGCCTCAGGATGTTATAAGCCATATGGTTGTTGATAGTCAGGTAAATTTAACTGCTATGATTGAGGAGTTCCATAATCATAGAGTTTAGAGGGATAGACTATCTTCCCAGTTATTCTCCAAATGAGGATAATTTGTCTATTCTTAGTCTTTCTATCAAAGGTGTTTTGTAGGCTTCTGATTTTGGGTTTTATGTTATTCTGTAAGTGTGGTTGGTAGATCATTTATGAGTGGTGGCCCATGCTTTTCAGTACCACATGTTCCTTATTGAGATTTGGTCAGAGATTAGACAAAATGGTTGTTAGAGGTTGCCCAGGAGGACATATCTCAATAGTATTATAGAATCAAATCTTTCATGACCATAGGCCATAGGTATCGAGTGTTTAATACACAAGGATTTTATAGCTCATTCTAATGATTAATAATACTAGAGGATTAGATTTTTGAATATTAGTATAGTATAGAAATGATAAGGAACCGGAGTAGGAATCTTGTAATATAATATGCAACATATCCTAGTTCATGATTTTATCATGACTAATTGTGCTCTAATGAATTAAATAGAGTTCATATGATAACGAGTGATGTATATAAAGAAGTTAGAGAGCATAAATTTAAAAATTATAGTCAAAGGAATGAAAGGAAGTTAAAAGAAAAATTCCTAAGTATGTTAATGGGCTTATGGGCTTGTTAATGGGCCTTGAAACATCAAAGACCTAAGTCCAATAAGATATGGCCAGCCCATAGGCCTAAGAGTGAGTAAACACTAAAGATTATAAGCTGGAATAGTTAGCCTAAGACAATAGTAAATGATGTTGTAGAGAGAGTCATAAAATTTAACTAAGCTAGCCACAAAAATTGACCAAGTCAAAATCTTAAACCAAGTTGAACTCTCATCTTCTTTACACATGAGTCTAGGTGCATTTTTAGCATTCCCATGCCATCATGATGAACATCACAATTGTAGAGAAAATCCTAGCCATCCAACTTGATCAAACCATAGCCATCTGTTGTGATTAAATCTTGACCATTGAATGGAACTTTATCAAATGCTCACCATCCAACCCACTATATATATATAAGCAAATTTATGTTATGAAACTCATTTTGCCTATCTTTACACCAAAGTTTCACAATAACAAAAGAAACTCTCTCTACACCAATAACAATAAGAACCTTAGCAAACCAAAGTTATCCAAGGTAAGAATCTTGAACATCTTTCCCTTTGTATGTTTTAAGTATAATTTTAGCATTTTAGTTGCACAAAATTTATTCTACACCATATATGTAAGTTCGGCCATAAGGGGTGTGCATACATAAGATATAGTTTTGGATGTTCTTAGATGAAATATGGAGATTTGGCTAGAGAATTAAAGGATTAATGTGAAAATAGAGTTTATGGAATAATTTGGGAATTTTGAGATTTAAACTTGAAATCATGAAATTGAATGAGGAATTTAGCTTGGAAATAATTAGAAATAAGAATAAGTATAAGTATGTATATGACACTATTGATACATCTCGATTATAAGTTGAAGTAATAAAACAAGTATAAGATATAACTGGTAACACCATTAGTTACTAATTGATATGTAATTAAAATATTATAGGTGTAGAACATCAAGGCAAGGGCAAGGAAATTGCTCAAGATCATGAAGGACACTAAGTTAACTAAGAGTGAACATTAATAGGAGCAAATGAGTTCAAGATGAGTATTTAATAATATGACGTAATTATGCCTTATTGCTTGCAACCATTGCTTGTATTACCATCCTTTGACATGTACTTGAAATGACATTTGATATGTGGTTGCCCATTGATTGTTGAGCCTTTGGAAATCTGTATCTTTCTTATATGATATTTGACTATGATGAGCCTCTTACATTGGTCCTATGTTGTGCTCAATGATGAGAAAGGTTAATATGCCAAACTATTTTCCATTGAATTCATATTGTAGACCTTGGATATGTCTTTCATTGATACCCATGATTAAGCAGAAATCCTCTATGGTGTGAGAAAATACACCAAACCTTATGCATTTAGTATAAGCCCATGGGTAGGGCGAGAGTACCTAACCTTTATTAAGAAGGAACGCCTAACTGCAAGGCCTGATCAATTTTGCGTAATGTGATGCATTTGAGTGAGCAAGGCTTAGGCTGCCACTCTTTAATATTCATGTATGGGAAGCTTTCCACTTTCAAGACATTATTATTTCTACTAAAATGCATTTTAAAGTTCAATATGACCAATTTTGATTAATATCACTCCATTGCTATCTTGAATCAATCCAAGTGATAACTTCTTATATTGCCTTCATGTTATGTTATATTATTATATACTTACTGAGCTTGTCTCATTCCATAGTTGTTCAAAATTTTTCAAATCAGGGTGATTCATTAGCAAGGTAAATTCTGAGCTGTGCTTCTCTGTTTGGGACTTGCTCTGCTAAAATGCTATGTTTTGTGTTTTGCTTGTGTCATCCCAAGGATAATCGATCTACAGCTCTATGGTATCTGAAGGCTTGGTAGTAAAATGTATTGGGTTTGAAGTATTATAAACGAATGATAGTAGTTGTTATATATACATATTTATGATAAGAATGTATGGATAATATTTATTAATACTTTAGAAAGATATGCTAATCAATGGTTATGAAATGGTATTAAAGTGCATTGACTATAAATGAATGGTTAAAGTAACAATGGAAATAGTAAAGAGTGAATGGGGTTTTGATCTTGGGATAAGTTATAAAATGGAATATACTAAATGATAATAAGTTCAATGGAGTTTTACAGGTTTAGGTGACTTTTTGTCTCCTTAAGCTCTAGGATTGTCATAACCTAGAAATTGGGTCCTAACAAATTGGGTCTTACTCTTGAGGATATAAGTGCTATGATGCCATCTCCAAAACGTCGTGTTGATGCTACTGAAGAAGAAGGAAGTGATGGTGGGAGTGATGATTTTGATTTTGTGATTCAAGTTAAAGAGAAAATCAGTGATAGTAAAAAGGATAAAATGGATGAGGGTGGTGAATATGAAGGAAAGATGAAAAGGATGAGAGTGGTGAATCTAAAGAATATGAAGCTGAAACACCACCTGTTAAAGCTGGATGTGATGATGGTGACAATAATGATGAAAGATTATTCGATAAATATTTTTCATAATTTTTGTAATTTTTATTTTATGAATTTGTATTTGTATTTTTGTTGTTTTGCAGTTTAATGTTGTACTATTATTTATTATGAATTTTATGTTGTTTTATTTGTTGTGTATGTTTTTTTA
Source organism: Reutealis trisperma (assembly GCA_947687605.1). Taxonomy (NCBI): domain Eukaryota; kingdom Viridiplantae; phylum Streptophyta; class Magnoliopsida; order Malpighiales; family Euphorbiaceae; genus Reutealis; species Reutealis trisperma. Next base: position 6,136 of record CANTUT010001443.1, read on the forward strand.
TTAAGGTTTAATAGAGACATTATTGTTGTTATGTTAGTTTATTATTAATGAGTTTTATGTTCATTGTTAATGTGCTGTATATTCATCATTTGTAAATTATATGTTCATTAGTTTAAGTTGTATGTTGATTATGTATTGTGTATGCTTATTTTAAGTTATAATTTTAGGTTCTATTGTGATAACATATTGTGCATGAATATTATGTTGTCGTATTTCTTCTACATTTGTTCATTATTTAGCTTTAATAGTTATAGTATTTTTGGTATGTATGTTCACTATAAATGAATTGCATGTTCATCACTGATATGTTATATATGCATTAGTTATAAGTTGTGTGTTCATTAGTTATAAGTTGTATTTGTTATACTTTATGACTTTATTTTTTTTTTTTATTTATGTTGTAGTTTGGTTGATGAATTTTAAATAGAGGTGGATGATGAAGAGAGTTTGGCCTGCAAGAAATTCAAGAATCTTCCTCTATGTTTGCGGTCACCTTTCTAGAGTCAATATGATTCAAAGCTGACTGATGTTACTGAAAAGGAGAAATTAATTTCAAACTATATTTTTTGCTAAGAAGATCCAAAGGAGTAAGATTAATTTCTAATAGTTTTACTACTTATTATGCAACTTTTATATTTTGTAGTAAGAACTTTATTCTTTTTGTAGTGAAATTTTATTTAACTATCTAGACTTTTGGGATAACTGCAATGATATTTGGATGCTATGTAATGGGGAGTTAGTAGTTAGCATGATTTCAGAAATATTTAGGGTGTGTTTGGTAAACCGTAATGAGATATAATGTAACATAATCAAATAAATTTCTAATATAAATTTACATTAAAAATTTATTTGATTACATTACATTACGTTCCATTTTGGTCTACCAAACATACTCTTAGTGTTAAACATTGGGTTAATAGGATGTTTATAGCAATAGGGACAAATTTTATTTGAATATTCTTTATTTTGTATAGACTTTTTTTTTACATTTGATGCTTTTATAAAAATAGTTAATTGATATAATTTTCACATTTTCTATAATACTTGTAATAACCCACATTTACCCTAGAAGTTTTCGTGATAAATTGCTTGAATTTAGAATTATTGTGTCAAAATATGTACTTACAAGAAAATTCATGTATGATGTTATTTATGAGTGTGTGGCATAGTAAATTCATTTTAATATGCCTAATATGAATTATTATTGTGGAATAAGTGGTTTATATGAAGTGTATATGCATAAAATAATTTATTTCACATAAATTGAATTTTTATGCACAAAGTGATTTTTAAGTATAAAATAATTTTTATGAGCATTTTTAAAATATTTTTAAATAAATATTTGGGGGGGAATTTTAAAAATATTTTATTTTTAATGACCTATAATCAGCCCAAAATTAATTAAAAAGCCCAAATACCCAAAAGCTCACTACACCAAAACACTCATAACCTAATTCATTAAGGGTAATTTTAGAAATTGTCCAAAACTCTAGATATATTAATGAAAAATTTGGCCAGCCCTTCACTCCAGCAGTCACCATTCTGTTATTTTATTATTTTGATAGAAAAATTCTCTCAAAATTATTCTCTGTACTGAAATTCATAAAATACTTTCAAACTTTGCGATTTCATGACTATTTCATAAGTTTTCCCTTTCCTTTCAATTTGCTATAATCATAGGAAAATTATTTTAAACTAAATATTTACTGATTTTAATTGATAAAGTTCAGCCTAGGTGAATCCTTGAGAGAGAAATTAATTTTTCTACTAAAAACACCAACCTCTCTACGCGATTTGTCCAAAGAGCTTGAGGAGTTCTATAGGTTCAAGAGTTACGAGTACCAGGAGTGAAGGAACCACAGGGTGAGTAAACACTATGTTCAGGTTACAAGTGTGAGTAAACATTATGTTTGTGAACCTTTGATATCTTGAAACCTAAGTTCTTTTCTATTTTAATGATTTCTTTGTAAGCTTGGGTTGCCAAAGGACAATTGGTCCAAAACTATTTTTGATTATCTAATGATAATGCCTTTGTGATTGTTGCCCTAACTTATATTTTTCTGGAACTACACTGTTGTTCATCTTTTGTTAAATAAGCTAAACTTCTATTATTATTATGTTACATGTGATTGTATCCTTCAATGCTACTGTTACCTTTATATGTTATGAATTATGTTATGAGTTATGTGTGAATATGGCAGCAGCCTTCACTTTACATGTTATAAATTATGTGTGAACATGGCAGCAGCCTTCACTTTACATGTTATGGGTTACGTGCGGACAAGACAACAACCTTCACTCTATATTATGTTATGAATAGATAAGGCAGCAGCCTTCACTCTATATTATGTTATGAGTGGACAAGATAGCAGCCTTCACTCTATATTATGTTATGAGCAGACAAGGCAGCAACCTTCACTCTATATGTTATGAGTTATAAGTTGATTTTTTGTAATCCTAGTTAAATTGCAAGCCATGAATTGTGAATCATAAATTATGAACTATGAGCTATGAAACCTTCTAAGGGATATATGTTATTATATAAGTTGTATTGTTTACTTATTGAGATCATCTATCTCACTACTTTTTCCTTGTGTGGTTCCAGGTGAGTATTATGAGGAGACAAGATGATCGCTCAAGCTACCTACTCTGCTTGAGAAATTCCCTTGTCAAAATTATAATAATACCATGCTATGATGAGTCCTTAGATGCTCTGGGAGTTATTATGGAAATTTTATTTTAGAATATCATGTCAGTGACATTATTTGAAGTCTTTTTTATTATTTTCTTATGGATTGTATTAAAGTATATTTTTAGCTTCCGCAACTTAAGGCTTTTCCTTTATAAAAGGTTTTATTAAGTTAATGTATGATGTTCAGTACGACCCTAGGAAATTTTTGCATATGTATGAGTGGGTTCTATGGGGATTGGTGACTTTATATCTCCCCATGTTCTAGGACCGTCATGGCTCTAAAAATGGGATGTGACAATACTATGCTTTTTTTAAGTGTTTAATTTAGAATGTGAATCCAATTTTTTTATGAATATTAATTTTGTAAGATATAAATGTATGTTCATTATTTTTATGATTTATTAGTTATTAGCTCTATGTTCATTAGTTTGTAGGATCATGTTCACTAATTATAAGTTGCATGTTCATTATATATAACTTGTATGTGCATTATTGATCAGTAGTTTGTTCATCATATATTAAGCAGGTTCATTAAGTTTTGATTACATTTTCATCATAAAATAGCAAGTATCATAAAGTGTTGATTATATGTTCATCAAATATGAGCAACATTTTTATTATTTGTACATTGTATATTCATTATATTTAACAGTAAGATATGGTAACAGGTTGTGAGGTCATGCCTGAGCACCGATCTGATCCACTGAGGGGAATCGAAATACTCTTCGGGAGAAACTCCATGATTGGAACTAGCTATGAGTTTAGAAAATTGTATTTTGCGATTTGTCATTTGTAAAAGGGAGTCACCACTTTAATTTACTTATTTTAATTGGGAAAATTAAAGAAAAACCCAAAAATGATTGACTCCAAAAATATTTTGATTTATTCCAATGGAAAAGCAATGACCAAAGAGGGCTCGGGGATTAGGTTTTGGTATTTAAATAAATGTTTGCTAAAAGTTGCGAAATAACTCTTAAAAAAGGTAATTTTAGTATATGCATGAACATGAGTAAAAATAATGAATGAAATAGTTATAGATAATAAAATGAATTGACATTTGTAAATAAATAAGCAAAAATAGATCTTAATTATTACAAAATCAAAATGAATGAAATAAAGAAGTCTTTCCTCTAGTCCTTATGGGTACTAGGAAAAGCACACATTCCTCAACTAAAGTAAAGAAATGAACATGTAGAATCCAACATATTCAAATAAATAACAAAGTAAAGGGGGAAACGTTATTGAAAAAGATTTTGGAGTTGATACTTTTACAAAATGGAAGCCTGTGTATCCTATTGAATAGGAATCAAACCCCACGCAGTTCTTCCTTCTTTCTAAGGAGGGGTTTTGGAAAAATATTGGTTTGGTTTATTAATTTATTTTTGATTTTTAAATTAATAAATTTTAGATCTTTTCTATTTTAGACCTAAAAAAACATAGAATTGAGTGAATTCTAGATCTGAATTTAGAATTTTAGAAATGGAAAGAAGAAAAGGATTTCACCTTTGTTTTTTCTTGACCTTTGAATGAATGGGGCAAGCTTAACTCTAGATCTAAGTTCCATCTTGGATTAGGGAATCTTGAAGTTGGACCTTACATAGAAAAGATTAGGAAAACAAAATAATAATTGCAAATTGAAAGAATTTGGAATAATAGACTTTAGTATCAATTTTTAAACAAAATTTTAGCATAGAAAGAAGAGCATATATGTGAGTTTTCACCTCAAGATTCATCTCCAATCTCTCTCCCCACCCCCCCCCCCCCCCCCAAGAGAGCTTAATGGAAGCTCTATTTATAGAGTAAAGGTGAAGGATGCCACTGGCGACATGTCAGTCGTTTGGGCGACATTGGAGGCATGCTGGCTTGCTAAGTGGCATTTTGGGCGTGCCTAATGCATATTCTGCAAGTGTACAGATCGCACAAGTAATGCAGTAGTGAGTAAGTTATCGTTCCATTGGAGACCTTAGGTAAGTACTAGCTCAAATGTCTGCTAATGTCTAGTTAATCAAATTGGTGTTTAATAAGAATGATTATAATTATATTCAAACTAAACTAAAATCTAATTTAAGTAAAATAACAAGAAGGAAAAATGAGATGAAATAAAGGATGAAGGCCCATTCAGGTATTGAATCCCCCTAGCCCCTAATTGTGTATCATGAATTACACATCAAGCAAATTTATTCCATATGTTGAAATGGCGTTTCACTGAATTAGATAAAAATCTCTCTCAAGTAATTAAATCCCTATTTCCCAAGAGGAATGCAATGAATCTCTTCTCAAGCAAACTCAATTAGGTCATGCATTAGATTTAGAAAACTATCAACCAAAGAAGTCTTGTAAGCCTATCTCTAGTGCCCCAATCAACCCTCAATCTCTATGAGTGATAAATTCACATAAAGCTATCTCTAGTTAATTATATGAAAACAATCCCTAATTAACAAGCATGCAATTATCAATTGGTATTTTAGCAATAATAATCATAAAGATAAAACAACTTAAGGAATGATTTAATTGAATAAAAAGTAATTCAATCTATATAAAAGGTTCTAGGGTTCATCAATACCCAAATTGGAAAGAATTAGTTCATATCAAACATTGAAACCAAAGAAAGAATTAAAGAGGTAAGAAAGCCCAAACAATTCATGAATAAAGTGTAGAGAAATCCTATTCTTTGATTGTCAATCTTCCAATTCATCTTTCCCTTACTATCCTCTCTTTAATCCCTAGGCAACTCCCCCACAAAATGCTGTCAGATCTGGTTTTGTATTTCTGAAAATTCTAATGCACACCACTGAACCCACAGCTGGGGTTCCAGCCGTGGCAACAAAAAACCAAAAACATAACTTCCCACTGGTGAAACCTCAGCCATGCCTCCACCCGTGGGAGGCTACTGGATATTTTGCCACTTTGCTCTTATCACACGGCTGGAATCCCAGTCGTGGCTCAACCTGTGGCAGCCCATATTCTTCCAAAAGTTAGCATTCTGGCTTAGATCTTCACCATTCTAGGTCACATTCAGATTATGGCATCATTTGACACTAGAATAACTAAAAGAACTGTGAAAGCACTAAAACAAATAGGTTAAACTCAATTGGAGGCATAAAATACATTAAGAAGAAGGGCCAAAATATGGTATTTTCAACACTTATCAAATTCCCCCACACTTGAGTTTTTGCTTGTCCTCAAGCAAACTAAATTACAATAATAGTTTAGAAAATGGACAACCCCTTTAAAGACAAAAGAAAACACAATCGTTGACAATCTCAAATCAATAGGGCTCAAAATTCGTAATCAAAAACTAATTCTTAAATGTAGTAGTCAAATTTAAGGATCTATAAATCAAAGAACCTCAAACTCAAAGATAAAACTCACAATCCTGAAGTCTAAATTCTAGAGTTAAAAGATTGAGCATACAATCCTAAAGAAACAAAAGCCAAACAAAAGTAAAAAATGAAGGATTTTCTCTTAGGTACCTGACTACTCTCTCGATTTTTCTGTTGACTTTAACATTCAAATGTAACTTTATTGCACTCTTTTTTTTTTTTTTTTTTTTAAAGGAACCCAACTTGTTTGAATCATCATACTAGCCTTTTGATGCAAAGGTAAACATTTGTGATGCCGACCCCCGGTTATTCAACTAGATTCACGAATCCAAATGGCTACTAGCACTATTCATAATTCCAACTTCTTAGGTTAGAAGAGTCAAAATTAGTGGAATAGGAAAAAATTTTCAAAGCTCCATAAGCAAATTTTTTTTAAATTTTTTATTTTATCAAGAAAAATAGTCAAGGAACCTAAGATATTAAGTGTATCTTACTAATCTTAACTCAAGTCACAAAGGAATCAACATATGCTAAAAAATATAACTAAGGTTTCAAACTCCAGTAATGCAGATTTCATCAATTTAATTCCCTAATTACGACTACCACACTTAATCCTTATCAAATGATCAATTCAACTAAGCCAAACATCAATGAGAGATTGTCATATATAAAGAAAAATAATCATCAATTATGAGCTAAAAAGGGAATCACTCTAATTCATAACATTATTACAATTTAGCTCGCTTGAGACAAAACAGGATAGAAAGAATAAATAAATAAACAAATAAACAAATAAATATCCCTCTCCCACACTTAAATAACACATTGTCCTCAATGTGTTTCAAAATGAATATAAAGAAAGACATATAAGGGGAAGAAGAAAGATATAGAGAAACTGCCTTGTTATCGAATTCCTATGTCAGTCTGTTCCATAGTCTATGCCATGTCATTATTTGTTCTATAGACCCAAATTAGGCTAAGAAAGAAAAAGAAAAACAAAATAAAAAGAAAACATAAAAAAAAAATAAAAATAAGCCTAAATAGTATAGGTACAGTAATCCAAAGCGTAAAATATATAAAAGAATAAAAGAAAAAGAAAAAAAAATGGAAGGATCAATCATCCACGGCATCATCAGAGCCGTCACTCCCCTCGCCATCATCTGACTTGACCTGAACCGGAGGCTGTCTCTACTGTGGCTGCGGTGCAGCGGTAAGAGGCACATACCCTCGAGTTCCCCAATAATCTAGCATGGATTGTTAAATCCATGCTCGGTTCTACACCTCAAACTCAAGTGTTTCCTGCTGGCATTGCAACATTGTCAACATATGATGCTGGTTGGTGAGGAATCTGTTCTGCTAGACCTGAAGACCTGTCATGGTCCTCTCCAACTAGCATATGTGTCTCTCAAACTCGGTGGGCTTCCTATCGTCCACATCATCCGCTCCCATATATGATATCCAATCTCAAAAGGAGGTTAGGCTGGAGAAAGGAGGTATGACTTATGAAGAAGAAGGCCCAGCAGTAGCAGAAGTACCAGTAGCAGCAAAAGTGCCGGCATTAGTAGAAGTACTGGCAGCAACAAAAGGCTAAGTAGTGGGGTTAGTAGTAGGCAATGAAGCTAGCTCAGGGGCTACTGGATCTGGTGGAGGGGCAAAGGCTGGTATGAAGCTCTTCATCTTATCCATCCACAGCAATGTGGCATAATCGATCAACTTAGGCATGCCATCTAATGTCATCAGAGGCAAGCCGTCAAAAACACCCAAGCTCCTAGAGAGCTTGGTGATATACATCCCTCCAAACAAGGCTTCAGACTTGCCCTTCTCGCACTGATCATCAAAGAACCATATGAGAGAATAAGCCACATTGCACCTCTTGTTCTCATGCATGCACATCAAATAAAATAACTCTTGTCTAGTCATAGCCCCTCCACTGTCCCGTTTGCCATAAATAGTCTTCGTCAGAAGAAAATGAAGAACTTGTAGACTGAAGGAAGTAAACTGGGATGCCTTAGGGATTGAGGCATCAAATCTCTTATCCACCGGAGCAAATTTATCCCACACTTGATTAGGGACATTATTATCCAAAAAGCCAATAAGTGTCTCATGACAAACATTAGTATGCAGCTCCTCCTTTGTATATAAACCCATTGTCACAGCCAAATCATTGACGCTAATCTCAAACTGCTTGGTGCCTAACCTGAACTACAGCATCTTCTTTCAGACTAATATCACCTTCAGATCAACTTGAAGGGAACAATAAAACTCCTGCATCAATTCTCTATATGCAGGCTCAACAATCACAAAAAATCCCTTCTAGCTTGACTGTGATGTCCATCCTCGAAGATCCTTGTCTATGCCAATCTGTTACATGAAGCCTGAGTCAATCTGTCGTGTAGGCTTGAAGTCTTTGTTGGCCAATTACTCAAAGTGAGCATGAGACTCTGGGTTGGCAAACTAGACACACACATGGTTTGGAATGAAAGAAACCGTAGGGGCTGCTACTGGTGGAGGATTGCGGGAACTACCTTCCCCTCTAGCCCATTTGGTTGGCAATTTAGTCGCTTTTGTCAATGATTTCTCAGGCCCCATAGCTGCAAAATAACACAATCCAACCCAAGCAACAAAAGAAAATAATAGGGAAAAATCGTTGTTAGAATTTTGGCACTACAACGCCATAAACATCTCATTCCCAAAAATAATAAGTACAAATTCAAACAGTATGCTCAAACCAATTTCCAACATTCATTGCCCAAATTCAAACAAACTACACTTTAAATAATTCAACAAAAACAAAGCCAGATAATTCAAGCAATACAGAGTCACCATTTTATGATTAACCATCCAAAACAACCCAAAACACTCTCATTGCCCAAATCCATTGGTTTCTTTCACTAGAAATTAGATGCAATGTATTTTTGCTCAACCCAAATTCCTAAAATTAAAATATTCTATCCTCAATCATATGAATCTATACAATACACAAGACGAAGCATATTTAAAATAAGAAAATGAGCAAAAATCAAAGGAAAAGTAAAGATCCATACCTATGGTGAAGAATCCGAAGAGGGAGAGTGCGTGTGTGTTTGAAATTACTTGAAAATTGCTTCCTTGAGTGCGAAAATTGGCTTGGAAAGGGTGGTGTGTGTGATTTTGAGTGTGGGAGAGGTGAGGGAAGAGGAGGGGAAAGAAAGAAAATTGAAAATGTGCAGTGTGTGGAGTGCTGCATTTTCTTTTTTTCTTTTATTTGCCGTGCCCATGGGTGACCCCACGGCTAGGATTTCACCCGTGGCCATGGTACTTACTCCCTAGGTGCATCACACGGCTGGGCTTCAGCTATGATCTCAACCGTGTGATGCTACTGCCAAAATAAAGTTGAATTTCCCTTATCACACAGGTGGAGACTCAGCCATGTGATGTTACTGCCAGAAAAAATTTAGTTATCCTTATCACATGGTTGAAGGCACGGCTGAGGTTCCAGCCGTGTCACCCGATTTTTCCCTTTTTTTTTTTTAAAAAAAAAAAGAAGACAGAAAAATAAAGCTTAATTAAAATAGTGGGTTGCCTCCCACCTAGCGCTTCTTTAACATCATCTTAGCTTAATTAAAATAGTGGATTGCTCACCCCGAATCCTAGAGATACTCAATCTCTATCACTTGATTCAATTCTCCCCCAAAATATAGTTTAAGCCTTTGACCATTTACTTTAAAATCACCATTCTCAGGATGACTTAATTCAACTATTCCATAGGGAAAGATATTTTTAACAACAAATGGACCTGACCAATGAGACTTTAATTTTCCAGGGAAAAGCCTCAGCCTAGAGTTATAGAGCAATACCTGATCTCCTGATTTGAAGTCTCTCCCTTGCTTAATTCAATAATCATGCCATCTCTTGGTTCTCTCCTTATACATCCTTGCATTGTCATAGGCCACCAATCGCCATTCATTGAGCTCATTAACTTGCAATTTTCTTTTGGTACCTGCAACATCTAAATCAAGGTTAACTTACTTTATAGGCCAATAGGCCTTATGCTCAATCTCAACCGGCAAATGATAAGCCTTTCCATAGACCAATCTATATGGTGTGGTACCTAAAGGGGTTTTATAGGCAATCCTATAAGCCCATAAAGCACTATCAAGCTTTTCTGACTAATCCTTCCTAAAGTGCTCTATTGACTTCTCAAGAATTCTCTTGAGTTCTCTATTTGAGTTTTCTACCTGACCACTCGTCTGTGGATGATAGGGGGTAGCAAGCTTATGTGTAACACCTAATCTTTTCAGCACTTTTTCTAATTGTTTGTTATAAAAGTAAGTCCCTCTATTGCTTATAATGGCTTTTGGAGTGCCAAACCTAGAGAAGAGTTTCTTAAGGAACTTCACTACCACCCTAGCATCGTTTATGGGTAAAGCTTGAGCCTCTACCCATTTAGACACATAATCAACAACTACTAAAATGTATTTATTGCTAAAAGAACTTGGGAAAGGTCCCATGAAGTTGATGCCCCATACATCAAAAACCTCACACACAAGAATACCATTTTGGGGCATCTCATTATAAGATGAGATATTACCTGTTTTTTGGCAATGATCACATTGTTGCACAAAGTTATAGCTGTCATTGAAAAGAGTTGGCTAATAGAATCCTGACTCTAGAACTTTCTAAGCCGTCCTACTAGGTCCATAATGTCCTTCAGCTGGCCCACTGTGACATTGCTCTAAAATGCTCATATTCTCAAGCCATCCTACACATCTCTTGATTATCCTGTCAGCATAAATTCTAAAAAGAAAGGGGTCCTCCTAAAAGTAATATTTTAGGTCATAAAAGAATTTCTTCTTTTGCTGATATGAAAAATCTTTTAGAAGTTCCCTAGCAACAAGAAAATTTGTAAAATCTACAAATCAAGAAAATTTAGGATTAAGATTAGAACCACTTACCAAACTTATCATAGCGTAGAGCTGCTCATCAGGGAAGTTGTCACCAATGTCCTCTTCTTTTAGCTGCTCCAAGTTTGGGTTCTCCAATCTTGATAAATGATCTACTGAAAGGTTTTCTGCTCCTTTCTTATCTTGTATCTCCAAATCAAATTCTTGTAGCAATAACACCAATCGGATCAATCTCGGCTTTGCATCAGTTTTTGAGAACAAGTATCTCAAAGCCGAGTGATCCATGTAAACCACTACTTTTGACAAGATCAAATATGAACGAAACTTGTCAAAAGCAAAAACAACAACTAGCAACTCTTTTTCTATGGTGGTGTAGTTAGCTTGGGCCTCATTCAGTGTTTTGCTGGCATAATAGATAGGCTGAAAATGTTCCTCTTTCTTTTGGCCTAAAACTGCCCCGACTGCGAAGTTGCTTGCATCACACATCAACTCAAAGGGAAAATTCCAATCAGGGGCCACCATGATCGGAGCATGTATCAACTTCTCTTTTAAAACATTAAAGGCCTTTAGACACTCTCCATCAAAGATAAATTCAATGTCCTTCTCAAGCAACCTTGTCAAAGGGTGAGCAATTTTTGAGAAGTCTTTGATAAACCTTCGATAAAACCCAGCGTGCCCCAAAAAGCTTCTAATCACCTTTATGGTTGTAGAAGGTGGCAATTTTTCAATGGTTTCAATTTTTACTCTATCCACCTCAACATCGTTGCTTGAAATCTTGTGCCCTAAAACTATGCCTTCACTAACCATAAAGTGACACTTTTCCCAGTGGAGCACAAGGTAGGTCTCTTCACACCGAATTAAAACTCTCTCCAAATTCAGTAAACAGTCATCAAAGGAGTCCCCATGGACTGAAAAGTCATCCATGAAAACCTCCATGATATCTTCAATCAGCTCATCAAAAATTGCCATCATGCACCATTGGAAGGTGGCTGGTGCATTGCATAAAGCAAATGGCATCCTCTCATACACAAGGGTACCATAGGGACAGGTAAAGGTTGTCTTTTCTTAGTCTTCCAGAGTAATAGGGATCTGAAAGTAACCCGAAAGACCATCCAAAAAATAGTAGTATTCATGTCCAGATGACCTTTCTAACATTTGGTTGATGAAGGGTAATGGAAAATGATCTTTTCTGGTTGTATCATTTAGCTTCCGGTAGTCAATGCAAACCCTCCATCTGGTGATTGTTCTTATAGGGATGAGTTCATTATTCTCATTAGGCACTATAGTCATTCCTCCTTTCTTTGGTTCTACTTGAACCGGGCTCACCCAGGAGCTGTCTAAAATTAGATAGATGATTCCCGCATCAAGTAATTTGATCACCTCAACCTTCACTACCTCCTTCATCTTTGAGTTCATTCTCCTCTATGGCTACACAACTACTTTAAACTCATCCTCCATAAGTATTTTATGAGTGCAGAATGACAGACTAATACCCTCAATGTTTGCTATCTTCCAAGCTATTATCTTCTTATACTTTTTCAACATTTCAATCAATCTAGCTTTTTGCTGGGAAGATAGGCTAGCATTCAAAATTATCGGTAGCTTCTTTCCCTCTTCCAAGAATCTATATTCAAAGTGCTCTGGGAGGGGTTTAAGTTTTAGAACAAGTGGTTCTACTATGGAAGGCCTCATCTTTTCTTCCTTGGGCATTTCAATTGGTTCAAATGTCCGACTCTTAAATGACTTGCTTGCCTCCAAATAAGCCAGCTGCTCTTTTGCTTCTTGATCCTCAACATTTTCCTGTACCAAACACAACTCAAGGGGATCCTTGGAAACAATGTTAGTAACAAAATTGACAGTTTCATGCTCAACAACATCATTGCATGAATCCGTCTCATCAAGTGTAAGTGGGTACTTCATAACATTAGCAATATGAAAGATAATTTTTTTGCTCCCCACTCTCAAAGTCAATGTGCCATCATGGACGTTAATAAGGGCATGGGCTATATTTAAGAATGCCTACCAAGGATAAGTGAAACATCCACGTCCTCATCTATATCAATAATGACAAAGTCATTGGGGAAAATAAATTCCTCGACTTTTACCAACACATCTTCCAAAATCCCTCGAGGATGCACCACAGACTTATCAGCTAGCTGAATAGTCATATGTGTTGGTTTGGGTTCTCCAATACCCAATCATTTAAACATCTTGTAGGGCATAACACTAATGCTAGCCCCCAAGTCAGCTAAGGCATTTTTAATTGAAAGGTTACCTATGAAACATGGAATATTAAAACTACCACGGTCTTTTAACTTGTTAGGTAACCTTCTTTGCAAAATTGCCGAGCTCTTTTCCGACAAATGCATAAATGATACCTCTTCAAACTTTCTTTTGTTAGAAAGCAGCTCTTTTAAAAACTTAGCATATTTGAGCATTTGTGATAAAGCCTTGGCAAATGGTATATTAATATGAAGTTGCTTAAATAATTCACAAAACTTATTGAACTGAGCATCAATTTTATCCTTATGCAAACGAGTTGGATATGGCACTCGACGCTGATACTCCTTTATCGTCGGGGTTGGCTCTTGTGTTGCATCTTTTCTCTCTTTCTCCATTGCTGCCTTCTTCCACTTTGCAACTTTCTTTTCAGCTTCTTTGTCAATGGCACCCTGTGCCTCTTCCCTAACCATTTATACTTGGTTTTTCTTAATAGCCCCCTCAACTTGCTTGCCACTCCTTAGAGTGATTGCTTTCAGCTATTCTTTTGGGTTTGCCTCAGTATTGCTAGGCAAACTTCCTTGTGGTCGATCACTAAGCATTTTAGCAATATGGCCCATCTGATTCTCTAAATTATGAATGGAGGCCTGTTGATTCCTAAGTGTTGTCTCAGCTGCCTTGTGCCTCTAGTAAGAATACTTAATAAATTTCTCCATCATCTCCTCTAAAGAAGTCTTTTTAGGTGGAGCTTGCTAGAATTGAGGCTGCTACTGAAATCCAAGTGGAGGTCTTGGGTTAGACTGATTACCCCATAAGAAATTAGGGTGATTCCTCCACCCTGAATTATATGTGTTGCTGTAGGGGTTATTCTGGTGTCTTGGAGCATTTCCCATACAATCTACCTGCTCCGTCTTTGCAAAATTATTCCCACTTTGGCAATCTTGACTTTGGTGTCCTCCCCCACACCAATCATAAAACATAACTTGAGCTTGTCTTCCAAATGAAGATACAGTCAAGGAATCCATTTTTCTATTCATGTCTTCAAGCTGAGCGGTCAATGCGACAATTAGGTCCACCTAATGTGAACCACCCCCTTCAATCCTTCTCTGATCTCTAGGGACTTGCCATTGATAGTTGTGAGAGCCATGTCTTCAATCAAGTCCTTTGCCTCTTTAAGTGTCTTATTGTTGATGGAACCACCGGCTACCGCATTGATAGACTGCTTGCTTGTGTAGTTCAAACCATTGTAAAAGTTTTGAATATGGAGCCATAGTGGAAGGCCATGATGTGGACACCTCCTCAACAAGTCTTTAAATCTTTCCCACACATCATAAAGAGTTTCACCATCTTGCTGAAGAAAGGAAGAGATGTTGCTCCTCAACTTAGTAGTCTTGGATGGTGGGAAATATTTCTCCAAGAATTTCTTTGCCAATTTATTCCATGTAGTAAAAGTGCTAGCTAAGAAAGACTTGAGCGACTTCTTTGGTTTGTCTCGAAGTGAAAAAGGGAACAAATGCAGCCTAATTGCATCATTTGAGACATTATTGATCTTAAATGTGTCACAAATCTCTAAAAAATTCTCAAGATGAGCGTTAGGATCTTCATCTGGGAAGCCATCAAATTGGCAAGTCTGCTGCACCATCTGTATCACATTCGGCTTAAATTCAAAATTGTTTGCAGCGATTGTCGGCCTCCGTATACATGAGTTAGCCTAATTAAGAGTGGGCCTTGCATATTCTTGCATGGTTCTTGGCTAATTTTCTACCATTATTTCAACCTCTTCTTTTGAATCATTGTCTCCCAGGTCAGCCACCTCTCCTACCAAAGCTAGTTCCCGTCCCTCCTTTTGCTTTTGTCTCAATGTTCTCTCTAACTCGGGATCAAATTCAAGTAGATTGGAGGAACTAGCTCTGATCATAAATAGAAAAGAGTACCTGAAAAGAGAATTTTGCAAAGAAAAACAAAACAAAAATTAAATAACAAATAAAAATAACAACTAAATCACTAGCTTCAACTCTCTTGCTAATATTACTCTAAAAATCCCTGACAATGGCAACAAAAACTTAATGCGTATTCTGCAAGTGTATAGATCGCACAAGTAATACAGTAGTGAGTAAGTTATCATTCCACTGGAGACTTTAGGTAAGTACTAGCTAAATGTCTGCTAATGTCTAATTAATCAAATTGGTGTTTGATAACAATGATTATAATTATATTCAAACTAAACTAAAATCTAATTTAAGTAAAATAATAAGAGGGAAAAAGGAGATGAAATTAGGGATGAAGGTCCATTCAGGTATTGAATCCCCCTAGCTCCTAATTGTATATCATGAATTACATGTCAATCAAATTCATTCCATAAGTTGAATTGGCATTTCACTGAATTAGATAAAAATCTCTCTTGAGTAATTAAATCCCTATTTCCCGAGAGGAATGTAAGGAATCTCTTCTCAAGCAAACTCAATTAGGTCATGCATTAGATTCAGGAAACTATCTACCAAAAAAGTCTTATAAGCCTATCTCTAGTGCCCCAATCAATCCTCAATCTCTATGAGTGATCAATTCACATAAAGTTATCTCTAGTCAATTATATGAAAACAATCCCCAATTAACAAGCATGCAATTATCAATTGGTATTTACGCAATAATAATCATAAAGATAAAACAACTCAAGGAATGATTTAATTGAATAAAAAGTAATTCAATCTATACAAAAGGTTCTAGGGTTCATCAATACCCAAATTGGAAAGAATTAGTTCATATCAAACATTGAAACCAAAGAAAGAATTAAAGAGGTAAGAAATCCCAAACAATTCATGAATAAAGTGTAGAGAAATCCTATTCTTTGATTGTCAATCTTCCAATTCTTCTTTCCCTTACTAGTCTCTCTCTAATCCCTAGGCAACTCCCCACAAAATGCTATAAGATATGGTTTTATATTTCTGAAAATTCTAATGTTCACCACTGAACCCACGACTGGGGTTCCAGCCATGGCAACGAAAAACCAAAAATGTAACTTCCCACAAGTGAAACCTCAGTCGTGCCTCCACCCGTGGGAGGCTACTGGATATTTTGCCACTTTGCTCTTATCACACGGCTAGAATCCTATCCATGGCTCAACCTGTGGTAGCCCATATTCTTCCAAAAGCCAGCATTCTGGCTTGGATCTTCACCATTCTAGGTCACATTCGAATCATGGCATCATTTGACACTGGATTAACTAAAAGAACTATGAAAGCACTAAAACAAATAGGTTAAACTCAATTGGAGGCATAAAATACATTAAGAACAAGGTACAAAATATGGTGTTTTCAACACTTATCAGTGCTGCTCATGCCATCGACATGGGTGGCACCCAACATGGTGGCATACTTGGTGCACCGCTGGAGTTGGTTTGACTTGGTTTCACATTGTTTTGGTTGATGTTGGTTCGTTTTTTATCCGATTTGAGCCCGGCTTGATTTTATGGGTTCGTAATAGAGTGCTGGTTGTTTGAAGGTGAAAAATTTAGAAAAATTATTTTTCAACGAGGCACTGACATACACCCCATAAGGGACACTGTCCCCTTGACCTTTGCTCGCTAACTAGCTAGCGTGACTGCCATACTGGCTCTATGTAGTGCACTAATCTTAGTAGGTGTCAAGCTGTGGCTGGCCCCTTCATCAGAATTGGTTTTGGACAAAAGGGGATTCTGATGATAGTGAACCTGAGGATGAGGGATGGTAGAATGAACCAAATGGATACCTAACTCAGAGTCTAGACATGTTTTAGGGAAAATAGTGAATTTTGAATAAAAATGGCAGAAAAAATGAACCATATGGATGCCTAGGTGATCATCACTAAATATTTATGGATGAAATGATCCTAAGGCTATCCTAGGATGGTTTGATTAAAAGAGATACCTAATTCAAATTTAAGGTATGGATCCTAAGGTTGACCTAGGATAGGTCTGATTAAAAGGGATACCTAATTCAGATTTAAGGTATAGATCCTAAGGTTATCCTAAGATGGGTTTTATTAAAAGGGATACCAAATTCATATTTAAGGTATGGATCCTAAGGTTATCCTATGATGAGTTTGATTAAAAGGGATACCTAATTTAGATTTAAGGTATAGATCCTAAGGCTATCCTTACTGCTGGGAGCTAAAAATGATATTTCTATCTAGTAGGAATTATGATGACCTTGTCTGGTAGGAATTGGCAAAGAGGTGATCCTGTCTGGTAGGTATGATGATGACCCTGTTTGGTAGGAATCAGCGAAGGGGTGATCCTTTCTTGCTTTATGAAGTTTGACCTAATAATCTGCCTTAATTTAAGAGTCTATTTAATGCAAAATGTATATGATCATGCAATGATTGGATACTTTGAACTTGTAAAGGGTCACTTTGTTATGCTAAGTTTTTTTTAGCAGAAAGATGCCCCCATTTCAGAAAGGTGAATATTTAGGAGGGAAATGCCCCAACTTTAGAATGATAAAGTGGTTTAGCTATTTTCTTTGGATAGGCCAGCTTGGGGATGGTTGGATTGGCTATAAGGCTGGTTGAAGGGTTAATCAAAGGCTATCAATTCGGCCTTATAAGAGAAAGAGATCGAGCTAGTCAACTTGAAAGGTTTACTCAAACATTGCCTTTTAATTTGGGATCAGATTAAATAGCTTGCTTAGGGTCATATCAAGTATGAGGCTGCTTGGTCACTGGTTATCAGTTTGGCCTAGGAAGAAATCATTTTGGGAAGTTAAGCCAAGTACAGTTGGAAATGGTCAGGCTAGGCTTAGGTGGGTTCAGCTTGGAAGAAGGTTTGGTTTGAGGCTGAATTGAAAAGCTTGATCAGGGGTGTCAAGCCTTTGGAGACGATTAGGTTGAAAGGCTAGGTCAAGTTTTAAAAAAGGTTAATTTGTCGAGCTTGTCTCTAAAGAAGTTTATACAGGAGTCTTTAGTCAGGTCTAGCAATTGGCTTGGTTAGTTATGGCCTTTTGGTTTGTCTTTAGGGGAGATCATTAGAAGGCTAGGTTATGTTTGGCCTTGGCTAGGGTTATTTGGAAGCTTAGTCTTATTTGGCTTTGTAAGAGATTATATTAAATGCTCCATGAAGTTATGACCTTCTAGTGAGTTCATTTAAAAGGCTTGGTCAGATTTTATCTTAAGACTGTGTTAGAGAGTTCAGGTTGGGATGCTAGACTCGAGATGCTAATCCTAGCTTAGAGGAAAGGTTAGGCTAGGCAATTAATTTGGAAAGCTCAATTAGATTTTGCCTTAGAAAAGATCATGGACTTCATAAATCAAGGCCTTTTTGGGAGTGGGTTTCATGGTGAAGGCTTTTTGGGAGTGGGCTTCATAATGAAGGCTTTTTAATTTAGGCTTCTTGATGAAGGTTTCTAGATCTAGGCTTCATGACGAAGGCTTTTGGTTTTGGGCTTCTTAATGAAGCCTTCCAGATTTAGGCTTCATGGTTAAGGCTTTTCATGGCAAAGGCTTCTAGATTTAGTCTTCATGGTGAAGGCTTCTAGGTGTTGAGGATAGTTTTCTATGAGGGTGCTTTGAATGGTTGGCTTTGGCTTAGGTATAGTGCTATAGGTTTTGGTCACGATGATACCGTAGGCTTATGGATAGGGATTTGCCCTTTAACATGGTTGCATCATAATGGTTTAAGGCTTTAAGGATCTTAGGGATTATATGTTTTGCCAATGAGGCTTAAGCTTTCAAGGATCATGAGATGTTTGCCCAAGAGGTATGAGATGCGCTTTAACTGGTTTGAGTCCTTCTTAACCAACTTGAGAATGATAGGCTTTGGGAGATATGCCTTGACTTATGGTTTTGCCAAGAAAACTAGATTTAAAGATGATGAGTCTTGAGAGACTTGGGATTTTTGGTTTTGCCAATGATGAGATTTTGCTAAGAAAATTGTGGTACGTGGCTTAAGCTTGAAATGATGGTATGATTTGCCAATGAGGCTTGGGATGGAATAGTATGATTTCATAAAGTTTGAGAATGGTTTGAAGGTAGGATGAAACTTCTGAAAAGAATCATGAAGGTTGTATGGTTTTGTTTTTTGTAGCATGATTCATGGAAAAGAGCAAGTCAAGCTTTTTTTGTTGTTTGAGATTGAAGAGATTCTTAGAGTGACACTTAATTGGTTTGACTTGATGACACACTGACTACACTGGCTAAAACAAAGAGCCCTTAGAAATGGCTATAGGGCTAGTGGAAGAAGACAACTTGGGGATTATATTCCCAAATGAGAGATAGGGATGTGATAGATTGGAGATATTTATTAACTCTTTGAGTTAAGCAACGAGATGGATTGATAACAGATGATAACGTTCTGGGAAGACATACCCCCATTGTAGGATAAGGGCATAGAAGATAGCATAACTTTAGAGAATGAGCCTCTAATGAGGAAGGATGACTTTGGAGACATAAGATGAGACGAATTGATTGAAGATGATTTGACAACTTTGGATATGAGGGAAAGATGGCTTGGATGAGCTCTCTCTCTCTCTCTCTCTCTCTCTCTTTTCTTTTTAGCTTTAAGTTTTGTCTAAACTGCCCTTTTGGGTTTTTAGCTTAGCGAGCTTATATTAATGAAATTTGAGAGACAACATTCCAGCATGATTTGCTATTTTCTTTGAGGGGCTCTGACCTTTGAATTCTGGATTTGACAAATGTCTTCTCTGAACTTATTGCCCCTTGTTGAGGTGTATTGTTTGATTACCTGATGTGCAACAGGTAATTCCATTTGATTTGTGCTTCAACTGTTTGATGAGAGGTCGATTACTTGACCTTCTTTGATTAGGAGCTGGTGAAACGATTGTTGATTTGAGAGAATAAGGGCACCTCAAATTCTGATCTATGCTCATTATGGTGGATTTAATCTTTACCCCTTTTTCTTCATTTTTTCTTTTTTTTCTCTTTTTTTTTCTTTTTCTCTTTTTTTTAAGCTCATCTGTGTCAGACTAAACAAGGAAGATAATAAAATTAACGCATAAATAATGAAAAGAAAATGTAGATACATCAATATAAAGGAAACTTTATTACAAGATGGCAAAAAGGAAACATTATGGTCGATAAGAATATAGAAAAAATAAGACAAGAGACTCTAACTTAGATTTGGACTCAGACTTTGAGATTTGGACTTGGACTCAAGTTTAGACTTGGAATTCAATCTTAGATAGGTCAGATTAGCTGAACTTGAACTACTCTATGACATGCCTTTTAAGGTTAAGGTAAGGTAAGGTAGAGTTAGATCTAGATTCCTCATCACTGTTCAGGTTAGTGGTGGGAAATTCAGCTTGATATGATGTACTTTGGATGCAGTCTTCAACTTTTAATGCAGTTGCAACCAAAGCTCTGAAGGTGGGTAGGTATTGTGTTAACAAGTAGGCTTGATAGGTTGGGAGTAGATTCTTGACAATGATATCTACTTGTTCTTGCTCGGTTAGCCTGTTTACCATTTGAGAAGCTTAAGCCCTCCACTTAGTAAGGAACATAGAGAAGGACTCATCTGGAAGTTGCTTTGTGGTTTCTAAATCCCTTCTTATAATGTCTACTTCAATATTGTAGTGGTACTGTTTGACAAATGCCTTGCAAATGTCCTCCCAGGTCTATTTTTGTGTGTCATCTAAGTTAATAAACCATCTTAGGGCAGCATCAGTAAGGGTTTGCTAATAGAGTTGAGCAAGGAGCTCATTATTGATACCAAAGTGATGCATTGCCCCCACGTACATCTTTAAATAAATCTTAGGGCAAGTAGTACCATCAAATCTGTCCAAATTCGGCATCTTGAACTTTAGTGGTAACCGGGCATTAGGGAAGAGGCTTAATGAACTTGTATCAACCATGCCTTCCTTCCTCTTTAGACCTTTTATCGATTTTTCCATGGCTTTCAGTTTAAGTAGGAAGACCTTAAGCCTAGGATTACATATAGTTTCCTTCCCTTGGGAAGGATCCAGAGGAAATGGGGTGATTTGTGGTTGTTTAGTGGGTGCTAAATGGGGGAGAGTGTTTGTTTAGAAGATATTAGGTGAGGGAAGTGATGGAGAGGTTGGCTTAGTGGAGGAAGCAGAAGCATAGGCCTGAACTGTACTCCAATGTTAAGTGGATCTTAAAATGCAGGACTTGGGGGTTTGGTTTATGCTAGCTCAACTTAGCATGTCTTGGACATCATTTAGTATGGCCTCCCTTTAGGCCTGCAATTGGGCCTGAATTTGGACTGCTTATCTCTTGAAAATCTCTTCTTATTGCTCTAATAGTTTGGCCAGAATCTTATCCATGACGTCTTTGTCTAATCTAGTAGACATCTTGACAACCTTTGAAAAGGAAAAGGAGTTGGGTTAATATCTAGTTGCGAAAAATGGTTATGGAGTATGATGAACCAGAGACCTTGGGTTTAATGGTAATGGATGATGGTGTCTTGTGGTTAGGTTGATGGTGTGTGGGTAAAGATGAGGGTAGAAGTGTATGATGTCAGCTAGATCGGTGTTTAGCTAGGGGAACTAGGTTAGATTTTAGCATTGGAGACTAGGTCAGAATTTAGCTTTGACTAGCTAGGTCAGGATTTAACTTTGAGTAGCTAGATCGGATTCTAACTTTGAGTAGTTAGGTCAAATTTTAGCTTTGAGTAGCTAGGTCAGAATTTAAATTTGAGTGGCTAGATCAAAATTTAGCTTGGAGTAGCTAGGTCAGATTTTAGCTTTAAGTAACTAGGTCAAAATTTAGCTTTGAGTGCCTAGGTCAGATTTTAGCCTTGAAGAACTAAAGAGTAGTTTGGAAGGCTAGGTTAGATTTTAGCCTTAAGTAATCGGATTTGCAATTTGCGGATAGTTTAGTATGGGTTTAAGGATGGAGGGACCATAAGTTTTGCGATTGGGTTATAGATGTATCATGGATTTAGAGGTTGGGTGGACCATGGGTTTGGTGATAGTTGGAAAATGGTGGACTGGACCATAGGCTTAGATGGGCAATGGGTTGTATAGTACTATAAAAGATGAAGCCAAGTCAGCATTTAGCTTGGCTAAGGACTATGAATAAGGATGAAACTATGTTAATGTTTAGCTTAGGTAAGAATTATAAAGGATGAAAGCTAGGTTAGTATTTAGCTTAGATAAGGATTATAGATGAGGATGAAGCTAAGTGTATTTAGCTAGGGAAGGTAGGTCAAATTTTAGCTTTGGGTGGTTAGGTCAAATTTTAGCTTTGAGTACCTAGGTCAGATTTTAGCTTTGAGTAGCTAGATCAAATTTTGCTTTGAGGAACCAAAGTTTAGTTAAGAAGGCTAGGTTAGAGTTTAGCATCAAGTAATTAGATTTGCAATTCATGGATGGTTTAATGGGCTTAAGGATGAAGTGACCATGGGTTTGGTGATAGTTGGATAATGGGTTTGATTGGACTAGACCATAAGCTTATATGGCCCATGGGTTTGGATAATAATGTAAAAGATGAAACCAAGTCAGCATTTAGTTTGGGTAAGGATTAAGGATAAGAGTGAAGCTAGGTCAGTGTTTAACTTTAGTAAGGACGGTTGAGGATAATGCCAGATTAGTGTGGGTAAGGACTATGAAAGATGAAAGATAGGTCAGTATTTAGCTTGGATAAGAATTGTGAAGGATGAAAGCTAGGTTAATGTTTAGCTTAGGTGAGAATTGTGAAAGATGAAAGCTAGGCCAATGTTTAGCTTGGGTAAGAATTGTGGGGGTAAAGTCAAGCTAAATTTTGGATGCAAATAAAGGTACCATGGTTGAGTTTATTTTTACTATAGGTTTGAGTTTTTGACCATAGGTTGAGATGGACCATGGATTTTGGGTTTTGACCATAAGTTTAGGTGACTAATGGGTTTTGGATGTGAAGATCTTTGGATAGGTTTTTGACTCCTCACAAGGTTTAAGCTATGCATGCATATATGCATGAATAATTGAAAAAGGATTCATGAAATACCAAGTTTAGTATTCGGGTACATACAATCCTAAAGGAAGGTTCTATAAGTCATTACATAAAAGGGTTAGGTAATTTAAAGGGAACCCATCACACTAGAGATGTGATATACCTAACCACAAATGAGACAAGGAGCTTGCGTGGGTCCAATGGTACATGCATACTCATTGCACCTCTAAAAGGATTACAAGATACGTTGTAAGCTAGATGATTTCACTATCGGCAAGCAAACCTAAGGAAGGTTGCCTACTCAATGTTACTTTCTATCCTTTGTTTTCCTACGAAGCTAGGTTTTTAGACAAATAGTCTGATGCAGTGATGCATGAAAATAGTTATTTCGCATTAAGGCCAAACTTGGTATTTTACCAAAAGTAATCCACTTTATCTTTTATTTGAAAAAGATTTTGAAGTCCCCAGTGGAGTTGCCAATTGTAAGGTCTCACCCGAGCACCAGTCTGATCTGCTGAGAGGAATCGAAATACTTTTTGGAAGAAACTCCACAATTGGAACTCACTATGAGTTCAAAAAATTGAGTTTTGTAATTTGTTATTTGTAAAAGGGAGTCGCCACTTTAATTTACTTATTTTAATTGGAAAAATTAAAGAAAAACCCAAAATGATTGACTCCAAAATGTTTGATTTATCCCAATGGAAAAGCACTAACCTGCGAGTGACCAAAGAGGGCTCAGGGATCAGGTTTTGGTATTTAAACAAATGTTTAGCTAAAAGTTGCAAAATAACTCTTAAAAAAAAAAAAGGTAATTTTAGTGTATGCATGAATAGGAGTAAAAATGATGAATGAAAAAGTTATAGATGACAAGATGAAATGACAGTTGTAAATAAGTAAGTAAAAATAAATCCTACTTAATTATTACAAAACCGAAATGAATGAAATAGAGAGGATCTTTGCTTTAGCCCTTATGGGTGCTAGGAAAAGCACACATTTCTCAACTAAAGTATAGAAATGAACATACAGAATACGACATATACAAACAAATAAAACTTAAACTATAAATATAAAAGGGGAAAATGTTATTGAAAAAGATTTTGGAGTTTATGCCTTACAGAATGGTAGCTTGCGTATCTTATTGAATAGGAATCAAACCCCACACAATTCTTTCTTCTTGCAGAGGAGGGGTTCTGGAAAAAATGTTGGTTTAGTTTATTAATTTAAATCTGACTTTTAAATTAATAAATTTTAGATCTTTTCTATTTTAGACCTAAAGAAAGATAGAATAGAGAGAATTCTAGATCTAAGTTCTAATTTTAGAAATGGAAAGAAGAAAAGGGATTATATATTTATTTTCCTTGACTTTCGGATGAATGGGGCGAGCTTAAACAACCATAAATCACCCATTTCCTTTGGATCCTTCCTAAGGGAAGGAAACCATATGTAATCCTAGGCTTGAGATCTTCCTATTCAAACTGAAAACCATGGAAAAATCGGTAAAAAGTCTAAAGAGGAAGAAAAAAATTGGTAACTCCATTTTATCAAGAATTTTATTTTTTATTGGAAAAAAATTATATATATGTGAATGTGCTAAAATACATGAGATTATAACTTTGGAAACTTGCAACTTGAAATGGAGTTAGAATTGGAAGGTAGTTTAAATCTGGATTTGGAGTAATAGTTATTAGTGCTAATAGAACTTGGATGCGTAAGATATGCGCTTATATCTACTTGAGAAAGGCTTTTTTGCAAATTTTTTTTGATAAGTATGTAAATTATAATTTGACATATACAAATGCTTAGATGTATATAACATTTGTATTTAAGAAATGAATATAAACAGAGTACCTGAATTGAATTTTGTACTACTGTTTTTGTTTGCAATGCAACCTTTTAAGCATTTTTCCTTTTCTCTATATGCTCTTTTTCTTTTTTCGCACTCAGCCTTTGCTCTACTCTTTGCTGGATTTTTAATCTTCTCAGCGAGGTCCCATATGTTTCATCAGGTTCATCAAAGAAAATATGCCCAACCTCATTTATGATACTATTTTTATCATTGATGAAAGCAAAAAGTTGTCGAGCTTTTGTATTGTTTTCATTAGATGAAATCAAGTGGTTGAACTCTGCTCATTTGTATTCTCCAAAGTGAAGCAACTATACCAATTTCGCTTAATGATGAGCTCATTGGGGTTTCTACTTATTTGTTTTGAATGGTTTCTTTCATCCATCTTTTCATTATATATTCATTTGGTATTGTTTCAACACAATGGGTATTCATGATACACAAAGAATGAGAGCAGTGGATTCCCACTTCCAAAAACATCTTGCACGTGCAATGGTCAACTGTTTCTCATTATATTGCACCTCACATCAAATTAAATCACCATATGGCTACCAAAAAAGATATGTGACGTTGTCTTGAATTAATTTTACACAATGTTGATGGCATGAAGCATCCTTCATAAATTGTTGCTCAAACAAAAAGTAAATCTCTATTGTATATATTTGCCTTGCATGCGAAAGGAGTTTGACATGATTCATAGCCATCTCTGGTTGGCCTTGCAAGCAACATAGATCTTCTCCATTGTGAGACTACTCGACAAAATAATTACAGAAATCATATAGTCCAACAGTTTTGGAAAGCCTCTTAGAGACAGAACAATTTGTAGTTTCACTCCTTTGTGAAGATAGAATGCCTCTAGAAAAGTAATGTTTGGTAAATGCAGAACACCATTTGTCTCTGGAGTTGTAAAGCTTTTGTATCCAAGTGTTATTATTATATTTGTACTCTATGACTAACCTGATAAAATTATCAAATGTAAATATGATAAGTTGAGTTTTATGTTCATTACATATAACATACATGTTCATTAGACAACAATTAAATGTTCATTTAAATGAATTCTCTAGTTCATTAAAATAAGCAATAACATGCAATCATCACATCATTTTGATAGTCATTATAGATAACATACAAATTTATTTCAACATAGTTGTTGCTTCATTGGAATAAACTCTCAGGTTTAGTGGAAGAAGTATTAAAATGTTTAGAGTTTCATCTCATGCAAATAGCAACAGGTGATTTCCAGGTTCATTATATATAAGACATATATTCATTTGATTATATTTAGATAGTCATTGGAATGAAACCCTATGTTCATTGCAAGAAGCAGTAACAAACTTATAATATCACATGATGCAAATAATATTCGATGATTTGCAGGTTCATTACATATAATATGCATATTCATTTCAGTATACTTAGATATACATTGCAATGAAACTTCATGTTCATTACAAGAAGCAGTAATATACTTAAAGTTTCATCTCATGCTATTTGCATCAGATGAGTTCCTGATTTATTACATATAACACATATGTTCATTTCACTATAGTTAGTTATTAATTATAATTAAATCCCATGTTTGTTTAAAAAAATAGTAAATTTAATGAGGAAACCGATGTATCTGTTCCAATAAAACTTGAAAATTAGCTTTTGTATCTATGTATTTCAACACAGTTGAATAACTCTAAAAATCATTTTTCACTTCTTAGGGTGTGAGCCCTTAATTTTGCACCTTCACCATCTAACTGCAGCCTAACACCTACTAAGTTTAGTGCGCTATGCAGAGCTGTTACGGTGGTCCCACTAGCCGGTTAGCAGGAGAGCCCTAATTTTAGCCTTCAAGTAATTGCTACTCGGACACCTAAATTTCCTAAATCCCAAACCAACAATCAATCTCTAAAAATAAAAAAAAATAAAAAAAAATAAAAAAAAAAAGCTTACCACCAATTGGGCAGTATGCTTTGTGTGCAACTAGTGATGTCGATGCTGCCCTTCTCTCCATTTTTTTCCTTTTTTGCCCCTCCAGCCTAAATTTTTTTTTTTTAACATTTTTAGCCTTATCCTTTTAGTTTTTTCATTTTTCCACTTTCCAAACTACCCCTCACCCCATTTTCCTATAAATAGGCGCTCCATTCCTCAATTTCTCTTCACTCCTTGAGCACCTATAGATTGAACATCTATTTGCTCATTTTCTTTTTCTCTCTCTAAACTCTCTCCAATTAATTAATTAATTAATCACTTTTTTCAAAATAAAATTAATCATTTTTTTAAATCCACATTTCATCCAAATTAATTAATTAATCATTTTAATTAATTAATCTATTCATCCATTTTATCACATTGATTAATTAATTAATCATTTTAATTAATTAATTAATTAACCTCTCAATCAATTTAATCACCTGGTTCCGATAAAATGGAATTTTGATTTGGTAAAATCCTTCGCCCATCAAAAGTAAAGGTATCAGCCTTTTCCTCTCACCCACAAACCCAAATCAAATCAATCAATCCCTAAACCCCTCCAGTTAATCGTGGAATAAACTACAGGGGTTTTTTATCCTAATTTAATAGGGTACGTAGGCAAGTTTGAAATTTAAATCTAAACCATAAATCGAATCCTAAAATTAATTCCTTTTACCCTTTGCTTTCAATTATAATCAATTATTTATTTTTGGAATTAAGGAGTGATTCCCCTAAATCCATAAGGATTAGAGAGAACACTCTCCTTAATTTGTGGATGTTTACTTTAATCATTTTGTTAATTTTTGATGAACCATACATTCATTCTCTGTCATATTCATACATTTTGATACGAACCCCAAACAACCTGCTTTGAGACCTAACATCTTTACACTTGGAAGCGACTTCCTTAGAAAGCCAAATCAAGTTTACAAGGAAAAACCTCAACTCAATGATGAATCTGTGTCAAGGAACCTTAGTATGTTGTTGTCACGACCCACCTTTTGAGCCGCGACGGTCCTAGGGCATGGGTAGCCATAAGGGCACCAAAACCCGTAGAACCCATTTCACTCATAATCAATTGACATTCATTACATTGAACCATATCCCAAGACCGTAGCCTAATCACATTTCCTTAATACCCATTACTTACTATCATTTCCACTTATAATATTATTTACATATATAACTTGTAAAACCTTTAAAGTTTCCTTTCATGTCATTAACTCAACGTTCAATAGTTCATATATAATCACAATAACAGTTATGATACGAATCATATTATACAAACATCCTTTAACATATTAATGCTAACCCATTAATAACCATTCATGTTACATATGGACCTTATAACCTTCAATAACCATGGAGCTCTACTTACAACACCGAAACTTATCAAAACAGTTTCCAAGCGAAGGATGGGCTTGGGACTTTTACTTTGCTAACTCATTGACTGTACCTGAAAAGTTTAAACCACTAAAATATGAGACAGAGCTCAGTGAGTACATAATAAAACTGTATAAAGTAAGCAAGTGATAGGTGGTTTAGTGATAATTTCTTATAGCAATGAAGTGAAACGAATCAAGAATCATTCTTATGGAATAGTTTTCCATATACAGTAATTATTGCATTTTTAGCAGAATATTTCCTTTATGGAAACGGTGTGTTTCCCACATTATCATTATCACTTGAGTGGCGGCTTACGCCTTGCTCACTCCCATTTCAGTCACACGTACAACTGATCGGGTCGCACGTACTGGGGGCCATAAACCCTTCCCAGCTAGGGTTCGGATACTCTTTACCCTATCCACAGGTTCATTACCACTGTGCACAATGTCTGATGTATTGCCCCACATCAGAGGGGTATTCTGCTTGCCACGATATCATTAAAACATTTTTCCTTTCCATCCATGAAATACTTCAATGGATAGTATATCAATAAATAATCAAAATTTCCATCATTGATCATGTTGGGAAAAGAAGCAATAAGGCTCATTTGGTCAAGTGCCATAAGGGATATTTAATTCAATAATTGGTAAAGCATATCATGCATGCCAAAGAATTGCAATGCATTTTAATTAGAAAAGTGATCCAACATTTAGACTTATATTTAAAGCACAAGAAATATAATATTACAATGGATAATATATAATATCAATTGGGTTCTCATTATTGATCATACTATAAGATCAAATAATATAGACTCATTTGGCCAAGTGCCATAAAGAAATGTTTGGTTCACTTTGGCTCAATAATAAAGGAAGTATTATATCAACGGTTCAATATTCAATAAGCAGATTAAGCTTATCAAGAAATCAAGATTTTAGAATATCAATGAGCTATTCAACTTTTCAAGGGATAGAAACAATTCAACCATTAAGGTTGGAACAATAAAGGTTCAAGTATATGAAACAAGGAATATTATATTATTAAGTACTCACCGTGGACTCCTTTGCTCCTATGTACATTTGACTCTGATACGATTAGTGCTTCTCACACTTTACCCAATATCCTTGTCCTTGTTATTAGACTCTACACATGCATTTCAATCATATATTAATCACTTCATCATTTATCACATTACTTAATTTAGCATAAGTCATTAACATTTCTATCTTATTCACAACTTAGCATTCTAAAATTAAGATATTCTAAACTTATACTTACTACTAAACTTAACATTTCTCTAATTATTTTCCAATAACTCACTTAAAAGAATGATTCTCCTTTCTTTCAATTTTTACATTTCAATCTTCATACTATTCAAGTAAAATCGATTAAGCAATTTCCATAAGTTCAAATTATCCACAATATCACAATCAAATGGTCCAACCCGGACCTTCAATATACTAATCCCATCCGCCCATTTTATTCCTTATTATCAAGCTAATAATTACTAATTCAATTCAATCAATACAATATCCACATCTCACTTCATTCTTCCAAATAATTCAATTCAATCAAATCAATTCAAATCTCAATATTTCACTTCAATCTTTCCATTTAATCACCAATAATACTCCATAATCATATAAATAACAATTAATTCAATTCAATTATCTCATTTAATCACTTAATTCCATTAAACTATCTACCTAAATTCTTACAAATAAAATCATAATTCACTATCTATACATAATTGGAAATCGAGATTTATACCATATGGCTCGGTTTAATGAGCCGGAGCTTCTGTCCGAATTTGTCGATTTCAGAGGTCGCCGGAATCCGGTCGCCGGAAAATTCCAACGACGACCAAATCACGATCCGAGGATATCATCAGTTAGCTTGTGATGAGAGGAGTCCAAATATCACTTTTGTTTACCATAATCCGCTGGAAAACATGTAGAAACGGCATCGGTAACCGTTGATGTCGCCGGATTCCGGTCAATAAAAAGATTATCTAAAATTAGCAAACAATATACCAAATCGAAGCTGGAATCACAAGGGATTCAACCATACCAATTTCGTTAAAAACGGAGATCGGAAAGTCGTCGGAAAATGGCCTAGAAGTTTCGGCCGGCGAAACTTTGGAGGGAGCGTGCGCCGCCGTCCGGTGGCTTCAGGCGACGGGCCTCTACCGGTCGACGGGGCGGCGGGCGTCCTTCCTCCTGGTGCGGCGCGTGTCGGTCGGCGGTGGCCGGAGGGCGGCGTTCTGGCGTGCAGTCCCTTGTGCGCCTTTCTCTCTCTCTCTCTCTCTCTCTCTCTGTCCGTTTCCCTCTGCTTCTATTTCTTCTTCTCTGCTTCTATTTTTCTACTGCCCACTTTTTGGGTTGCCGACTTTGGTTTCTTTTTTTTTTTTTTTTTTTTTTTTTTTTTAAATATACTAACTTTAATTATAATAACAATAATAATAATAATATTTATCATATAAATTCTAAAACAATAATTTTAACCAAAATATTAATTTTATTAATTTCATCATATTATCCATTAACTTTAATATA
The DNA here is from genome assembly GCA_947687605.1 of Reutealis trisperma. Taxonomy (NCBI): domain Eukaryota; kingdom Viridiplantae; phylum Streptophyta; class Magnoliopsida; order Malpighiales; family Euphorbiaceae; genus Reutealis; species Reutealis trisperma. Next base: position 36,879 of record CANTUT010001443.1, read on the forward strand.
AAAATTATAATATATACTTCAAATATTAATTACAAAATTATCTATATTTTATAATAAAATTTCAATTTCTTTAATTTAAAATTTTATCAATTTAGTAAATAATAACTCAATAATTCATTTAATAAAATATTCTCTTAAAAATATTAACATAATAATATAATAAACCAATACCCTTTCAAATATCAATTTTAAATTTGAAATAATTTTCTACTATTTTAAATACTCATATAACAATATTTATAAATCATATGTCAAATATCAATATAAGTTTGGCTTATTAATATCAATATAATAATAATAAAAATATCAATATCAATATCACTATTCAAATGGAAGTTTATAACTTTAGATAATTTTGAATATCAATATAAATATAACAATAAAGGAAAATATTTTCATATAAGATTATTATTTTAAAACGTTTATATTTAAATCATTTGAATATTGAAAATATTCATTTTCAATTTGGCAACGTATTCTGATGTTAAATGGGTATCTTCACTCGTATACTGTGCATATGTCCTATATCGGGTTGGGATATTACATTCTTTCCCCCTTTATGAAATTCGTCCCCGAATTTCAATACACTTCATATAGGAAGTTACAATAACATCAGCAGATACTATCACTCCCGATACCTTACTGTTGTACATGAAACTATTCATGTACACGAATTTATCAAAATTGATTAAATCATTCACTCATTGTCATGTCATTCATTTAGAATTTATCTCTTTTGATACTCTTATAATTCTTAAGACCTTACACAGCACTATATATAGACGCCGTAATATCATTGTTACTGTTAAGAGGCCTCGGGTATTACAGTTGTGAACAAGCAAACTAATTGGTTTTGGAAGTTCAGATTGATTCTAATCCTAGAACCAAATTTGAGAAAACTCTCTTAAGCTTAAAAGCTTAAATTTGGGAAAAATCAACTTAACCTCTTTTATTGATTGAATAGCTAAGTATTTATAGTGTTACATAAACTCTAAATTAGAATCAGCTAAGGATTAGGAAATCTTCCTATTGAGAATTCCTAAACAAGAAAGAAAACATATTTCTAAATAAGAAATAAATCTAAACTCATTTTGGGCTTTAAACCTAACATAAATATGCCCAAACCTCACTAACTTAATTTAATTAAATATGGGCTTATATCATATTGATAGGGGCCTAAAAAATCAAAAACTAAAGTAAAAATAATTAAATTTGGAAAATAGAAAACACAAACAGTCCAGCCCATTATGTAAGCATGTTGCAGCTCACCCTGGATTCATCATGCCTATGACATTTGTCGCAATCGCGATGAAGAAATGCCCAGCATCTGTTGTACTCACACACTTGTTAGCCAGTGACAAGCCTTGTTTTTAGTTTTTGCAAAATTTCTTCACTTGGCCACATTTGACACTTGCATTTCCAATTCTTGCCATTTTCATTTCATAATAGTTGGCCCATTTTGAAGGGACTTCTTGATTTCCTTTTTGTGCATGTCTTTGTATACTTCTTGCAAGGTTATTGGATTCCCATCATTCCCTCCCTCCTTAAAAGGATTCGACCTTGAATCTACACTTTTATTGAGGAGACAAGGATTTGAAATAGAAAATGAAGAAGTAACATAATATCTATCTTGGAATTGCAGCTTGTAGATTATTCCTCCAAAAGATAAAGCTCTTTATCTATAGATAGGAATTTATAGCACATAATTGCAAATCTTTCCAATCATAATTCCATTCTTCTCTCCATCCTTCTTTGTTACTTGGATTGCATTGAATGTAGAATCACCATCGTGTTTTCTCCATGACAATCCTTCTTTGAAATCATGAAAAAGAAAAGCAAGAAAACTAGATAAAGATAAAGGTTTGTTAACGAATAACACCCTCTTTTCTTTTTCAATCACACACACTTGTTTTTCTTTTTCTTGACTTGATTCTTCTCTCTTTCTTCTTTTCAAATCTTTACACTCATTTTTTTATTTCAACTAATCACTCTCTTTTCTTTTCAACTCATCTTCAAATACTTCTATTGGAGAAAACGGTACAAGAGTAATATGTTTGCTATACTTGTCAAAAGTGTATTGATTTGTAAAACTATCATGTATGGTCCTTCAATCAAATTTCCTAGGCCTCCCTGAAAGAATGCGACCAGCTTGCATAGGTATAATATCACAAAGGATTTCATCTTTATACCTATCTATTGAAAAGGCAACTAAGACTTATTTAGTAATCTTAAGACTAACACTTTCACTAAACCACTTCAAATGATAAGGGTTAGGATGTTTCAAAGTTTGTAATTTAAGTTTCTCGACAAGATTATAACTAGCCGCATTAGTAAAGCTACCTCCATCAATTATTAGATTACAAATTTTGTCTTGAATAAGGCACCAAGTGTAGAACAAATTTTCCCCTTGCTAGTTATCTTCTACTTAAACTTGTGATCCTAGCACCTTCCTTATGATCAACAACTCTCCTCATTCTGGCCTTGCTATTATCTCATCTCCACTTTTTCTTGATCACTTACATCTTCTAAAGAGGGCATGCATTCATTGTCATCATCCTTGTCACTTTCAAAAAAGTGCTCTCTATGGGATGTAATCATCACCCTTTTGTTAGGGCATTAGGAAGCTAAATGACCTGAACCCAAATACTTAAATCATTTAATACCATAAGAATGATTTGGAGTTTCAGATTTACCTTTCTCCTTCTCCTTTGACATTGGTGCAACTTATCACTTTCTTGAATCGAATTTGGACTTGGAATCAGTCCCCCCATCTTCCTTCCAACTTGATTTTCATGACTTGGATGAATTTGAAAAAGATGAACTTCGATTGTTGCCCTTGTACATAAGTTGCCTCTTAACCTTGATTGCCATATGCAACATATCCTCAAGCTCCATATAATGTTGCAATTCTATGACGTTGGCAATATCACGATTCAGCCCATATAGAAATCTAGCCATGGTGGCCTCTCTATCTTCATCAATGTTGGCTCAAATCATAGCAACTTCCATCTCTTTGTAATACTCATCTAGCTTTTAAATCCTTGAGTAAGGCTTTGTAATATGTTGTGCAAATCCCTATAAAAATAGGTAGGGACAAAACGCCTCCTCATCACAACCTTAAGGTCTTCCCATACTTCAATTGGTCTCTCACCATTCCTTCTTCTCCTTTGTTTGGTATCATCCCACCAAGTGATAGCATAGTCATCAAACTCAGCTACAGCGAGTCTTAACTTCCTGCTTTTAAAGTAGTCAAGGCAATCAAATACTAGCTCCACTTTCTTTTCCTAATCCAGATATGCCTTAAGATCATTCCTACCTTTAAAAGTAGGAATTGTAAATTTGCCACACCTATTCCCTTCTTGTCTTCTTCCTCTTTGCCTTTAATCTACCACTTTATCATCATTGTCATCTTGCTAATCCTCACCATCATCAACCCTTCTTAGGATTCTTCTAGCACCTCTAGGGTTAGTAGCATTAGTAGCTTGATCTCTAGTGATCGAAACTTCATGCCTCTCCAACCTATCCATCATGTCTCCATATCTCATATTCATGGCTTGCAAATTTTGTTGTATGGCTTGCAAAGTAGGAACTTGATTTCCCTCTTGACCACTCATTTTTGGAACCTGAAAGCAAGGTTAGTAAAGAAAAGAAATAATTCCTCACTTCATTCCCTCACATGTTTCACTCAAGTAATTGTAAAACACTCAAGTTCACTTGTGTTTAATCACTCTTGCTTTTTACCTCTCAACTCTCCTATGAGAATCAAAATATTGCAAGCTAATTACAATGCTTAAGAACCAAGGTTAAGGAGACTCAAAGAAACAAGAACTAGAAATCCAAATGTCACTAGGAAAACAAGAATCCTAATTGAACTAGGAAAATAAAAATTATAATTTGACTCAGAAAAGAAAAATTAGAAATCCTAATTGAAGTTGAAAAACAAAAGTTGAAAACCTAATAGAACTATAAAAACAATATACAAATCCTAATTGTGTTAGGAAACCTAATTGGACACAAACAAAAAAAGATAACATAGAATGGAAGTAGGAAGTCAAACCAAAAATTGATAAGGAATAGGAAACTAATTCTTAGCTTGTTGTACAAAGATACTTAACTTGGTCAACTCCTTGTTGAAAACTAAAATCCTTTTGATTCTCCTTGATTTGGTTGGAATTCCAACAATCATCTTTGTCCTTTCCACTCGAGAATTTTAAACAAACACTATATATATTCCAATATAATACCAATTGTGCCAAAATTTCTTTTCTTTCTTGGCCGATTATGTCTTCTCTCTCTCTGTCTCTCTCTCTCTATCTTTTTGTTTACAACAATGAATTGAAAGAACAAATAATAAAATTAACAAACAAGTTAAAGATAAAAAACAAGAAGCCAACCAAATTGAAGTCTTCAGATTTTGTATGGCCGAATCCTCCACCCCCTTCTCTTGATTTTGAATTGGTTTCAAAGGTAGGTTTTAAGTGAGTTTGATCTTCCAACACTTTTTTTTTTTTTTTTTTTGACAAACACATAGAAAAGAAGGAACAAACAATAACACGAAAAGATAGAAAACAAAGACATACTAAAGAAGACAATTTAGGAATTTTTTTTTTATTTTTAGACTTAAAACAACAGCAAACAAAATTAACAAAGTGAAAACAAAAGAATTTAATGAAAACAAAAACAGATGAAAATAAAAAAAAAATAAATGAAATGGAAAGATATAACCTAATTTAGAGCTTAAACTCTGATACTAAACTGATACGAATCCTAACGACTGTTTTGAGACCCAATACCTTTACACTTGGAAGCGACTTCCTTGGAAAGTTAAATCAAGTTTATAAGAAAAAAATTCAACTCAATGACGAACTTGTGTCAAGGAACCTTGGTATGTTGTAAACAAGCAAAGTAATTAGCTTTGGAAGTTCGAGTTGATTCTAATCCTAGAATTGAATTTTAGAAAACTCTCTCAAGTTTAAAAGCTTAAATTTGGGAAAAATTAACTTAACTTTTTTTATTGATAGACTAGCTAAGTATTTATAGCGTTACATAAACCATAAATTAGAATCAGCTAAGGAAGGATTCCTAAGCAAGAAAGAAAATTGATTTCTAAATAAGAAATAAATCTAAACTCATTTTGGACTTTAAACCTAAACATAAATAGGCTCAATACTCACTAATTATATATCCAAACTTAATTTAATTGAATATAGGCTTATATCATATTGATAGGAGGCCCAAAAACATCAAAAACTAAAGTAAAAATAATTAAATTCAGAAAATAGAAAACATAATCAGTCCAGCCCATTATGTAAGCATGTTGTAGCTCGCCCTGGATTCGTTGCACCCATGATGAAGAAATGCCAAGCATCTATTGTGCCCATGATAAGCCCTATTTTCAATTTTTGCAGAATTTCTTCACTTGGCCATGTTTGACACTTGCATTTCCATGTCTTGCCCTTTCTATAGCCCCTTCATGTAATTTCACAATAGTTGGCCCATTTTGAAGGGACTTCTTGATTTCTTTTTTATGCATGTCTTTTTATACTTCTTGCAAGGCTGTTGGATTCCAATCACATTTAATTATTTGCCATTTTATAAATGTCATTCATCAAATCAATTTTTTAAGTCAAATTAAACTTAAAAGGCAAATCGCGATTATTTAACCAAAAACCTAATCTCCAAGCTCAACCTAGTTTGAGGCTAATAATTTTATCCTTAGGTAAATTAATTAACTAAAATTAATGACTTGAAGTCACGAAATGGGTTTTTCCTTAATTCTTCCATTTCAAAAAATATAAAAATTAGGGTGGTGACTCCCAAAATCACTTTTCAAAATCAAACATCAATATTTCGAACGATAGTTGTTCCAATCGTGAGCAACCAAACTTGATCCATGACCTTTAAAAAATCGCTCACTTTTCCTTAAGGCAATTTTTTCCAAGCGAGAGAGGGGCATTCGAGCAAGATCTCACATTGGGATTTGATTTTTTTTTTCTTTGAATTCTCCCCTATGTGACATATGCAAAGCTTGTGGCATGAGTTGGGAAAGACTTGAGCAATTACAACAGTCATTGCAGCAGATTGGTAGTTATTATTATTTGTGGATGCTTTCTTTCATAGATCTTAAGAATGTGTTAAACAACCATACAAAAGACTCTATACTTTCATTTAGGAGGAAATCACATCCAAACATCATATTCGTACAATGGTAGTCCATACCTACAAATGGTCCGCAAATTATGTCATATTTGTTAGTGCAATATGTTGTATCATTGACCAAAAGATCTCCAAAAAGTTTATAATCTTGTTTCATTTGTGTATCTCTCCAAAAGAAGCTACATAGTCTAGATTCATTATCAACCTTAAAATCAAAGAAAAATCCTTTTCATTAAATTGTCACTTTCTAAAAATCTCAATAAGCCTATTAGAATCGCTACCATTCAATTTTTTGGTATTTTCCAATTGCAAGTAATTATAAGCATCCCTAGGTGTGAATCCAAGCAAAGGTGATCCTTCTTATTGGCTTTGTAGCAATCTAATCTCATCAGCCATAGGAACTCCACTATTTTTTAGGTGGTTAAGAAATGGTTTTTTGTGATTGTCTATGTGAACGAAGGAGATGAGTTTGGTTTGGTGGACATGGTTGTGTTCTTTATGGTTGTGTTCTTTATGGTGTTTGATTATAGTACAAACTCCTTCATCAATATTGAATTGTTTGAAAGTTGGACAACTAGTTCTAATGTAAAGTTTGAGTAACACTTGTTTTCTTTTGATTTGTTTTCTTTTGATATGTTTTGTTTTTGTCCAACCTTCTGAGCAATAGAATTTCTTCATTGTTATAGTTTTGCAATATACTTTATATCTTTGCTTACCTTTTCTGATATTGAATTCCATTCTAAATATGTAGTCATTGTATAAGTTGTAAGTTTCATCAGCATATTTGACATACAGTCCCAATAATTCATCATTATCAATTTGAATATCAACTGTCAAAAGAGAACATGACATTTTGAAGTTATACTAACATCAACATGACATTTAGAAGTTATACTAACATCATAAATGTATAGCTAATTTAATAATGTTAAATCTATAAATATTTAATAGTATAATTTTTAGTGCTGAATATATTTGATAAACATGTAGATGATATGTGATAAATCTGACATATACATTTGATGAACAGGTAGTTGGCGCGTGATGAACATTTTTTTTCTAAGCTATAAATCTATATTTTCAAAGTTATGAAAATGCTATGAACATGAAGTTTTTGTTTGGTGAACAAGTATTTTATTTGTGATAATCATGAAGTTTATTTCTTATGAACATGTAATGTTATGATTGATGCACATGAATTTTATTTGTGATGAACATGTTTATAACTGATAAACATCAAGTTTATTTCTAATGAAGGCAAAAACTAATGAATCTACTTTATTTAACTATCAACACATAGTTTTAGTATTTAACCATATATTTTTATCTCAAAAAGCTCTGTTCACAAGCTATTGTTACGTTTTGTAATTTAAGAGTATTAATAATAGTTTTAGTATAAAATTAAAATATGCATAATGAGAGATGTGTATAGTGAGATAACAATGAAATAATTTACTGGATTAGGAAGAGAATCAAGTTGTTGTGTCTAAGATTCAGTTACTAAAAGACCTTGATTTTATTGTTAGAAATTTTCTACAATTGCAAATCCTTGGCAGTTGATTTATTTAAGGATCAACAATGCTTTTGATGATTTTGGAACAACTGCAAATAATTACAAAGCTTTTCTGTAGATTTTTAGGTTTAATCGAGAAGAAATAATGAAGATTTGAAAAAGGTAATTTGAAAACTGAAATCCCCATAATTATAAATTTTGTTGGTTATTAAATAAGAAATTGAGAAATGTTCACACGTAAATATAGGAGATAGATTCACATATTTTGAACTCTAGATCCATAATACATTATGGACCAAGATAGATTCACATATTTTAGACCCTAAATCCATAATGCAATGTGAACCGAGTTCTATGATATAAGAATTCCTTCAAAATAGAATAGCAAATTTATAATCTCACGCTTTGAATGAAATTAAATGAACCCAGATATTAGCAGCCCCATCAAGATTTAATTTTTCAATAGTGCACCATATTAAATCCCTAGCAAATTTTGGTGGACTGCGGAGTTCGCGTCACGGCCGCCCCATATAATATAGCTATTTTTATGCCTTTAGGCCCTTGTTCCCCTTCACCACTAACAGCCCACAGACAGCACCAAGCACGCTGTCCTTGAAAAGGAATTTACTCGACCATGAAATTATTTTACATTGTGGAAATTTTGCATACAAAAAAAAAAAAAACAAGTTGTTGACATTTTAATGTAATAATGGAAAAGTGAAGAAAATTTTCTATTAAAAATATGGATGGATAAAGATCCAGAGCATGTAATATACATCAATATGCACATTTCAAGCATTGAAGAGTTTTCTAAAAGGCCCATCCTTTCGGTCCTTGGCAGCTTCAGTTAGAGCAAGGAACCTCTTGAAACCTGTAGTTGCAGCTCCCCGTCCAAGTGCAGCTGCTCTGGTAAGCACATCTTCTCGGGAAGCAATAAATCCAGCTGATGTATTTGTAATTGCAGGCGTGGGAGCAGTTGGGGCTGCAGGTACAACTGATGGTGGAATAGAAGGTTGTGGAATTGCTGGCCCATGTTTGTTGAAGTCATCCAGTATGCTCTGCTGATCAGCTTTTTTAAGACCCTGAACATGCCCCCACAATTAGAAAATCAGAAATGTTTAAATATATAAATTTTTCATATATTCAGCTTATAAATAAATGTTTTTCATATAACCTAAAATTGAAATTTACATGGCATTTGAACTTGTTTGATTATTATGAAGGTAATTTGGTACTGCTGCACAATAATAATTTTAAAAGAATTACCGCTCTAAATGTTGAACAAGCAAATATATTCAAAGTGGGTTAAGTAATCAGTCTACAGAAATGCCTCTCCATGAGAAGTGATGCATTTACACTGGATATATCCAGCATTATTGTCTCATTAGGCCTTAAATGGCAATAGTTATTTGCAATTAATCCATACAATTTCATTCGACAATACAAACATATTGAAGGATTGTGATAAACTCATTCTACCACTGGTATCAAGAACTTCGATGCATACATAAGAATGTGAATTCACAAAAAGGATTCAACTAAATTTCTTTTAGCAATCATATTTTAGTATAGGTAATTGGTTTCTCTATAATGCCAACAAAAACTGGTAAACAGTTGCATTAAATACATTGCTTAGCAAAGCAACCCATAACCTATCCATCCAACTTGAGTATCCAGCCTCTACAAAACCTAGCTGAGTATGCCCAATGTATGTTTGATAAAGATGATGAAGGGTGATGCAATTCATGCATGTTTGAAACAAGAGAATGGAGAAAGGGTGGTAAAGCCAAAGGCAAAGAAGTCGACAAATTTGGAACAATTTCTCCAATCTACATTGTTCATCTCTAATCAAGAATTAAATAATTGTAATAATTAACTTTCATGTATTACCCTTATCATCAATACAAGTTACTCAATGCACACAATTAATCGACTTGACCATTGGCTAAAGTATGATAATTGTAATTCGCAAATATTAACATATCCAAACAGGACATCTTCTATGGGATATAATTAATACTTTATTATCTAGTATAGAGCGAAGCAGCCAGTAAGAAGCCTTATAAAAAGCAAGTTCTAGTACTCAAGATTTAGAATCATGACCTAGATTTCACACAAGGCTTATTAACCATCATAGAGCACTTTCTGGTCATTTTATAGTCTAATATGCATGTTCATCCAAAAATCAACTGCCGGTCCAGCATTTTTATAACTTTTATCATTCAAGGACATTTTGGTAACTTAAAAACTTTGCTGGCATGGGCGAGCCATAATATATTGCATCTTATTTAAGTCTGTTACTCTAATTTAATTTATAGCCTAACAGTAAATTAGCATTAACCTTTTTAGTTTTACATTTAGAACAAGAAATATTTATATTTTAAGTCTGTTACTAACAGAAAGCAGTTGGCTATGTTGCAAAGCCTTAAAAACAACAGAATACTAAGAGGGTTGGATTTTTTGTTGTTTAGCTCCTAAATGCAAAAATAACAGAAAGTGACTTGTTAGAAAATAAGTCTCGGGACAACAGGAAAATAAGAAAAAGAGAACAAGCAATAACCTTAAGCTCCAGAATCCGCTGAAACTCCATTGGAGTTCCCTCTGGTAGCAATGCCCTGTATGTATCTGCCACAGAATCAACTGGCGAGAGTATAACCTGTAAAAAGAAAATTACTTTTGACTCAGAAAAAAGAAAACTTGTAATAAGAAAGACCATAAAAGTCTAAAAATAACACGATCAAAACCTTGAGAAGTGCTTCAGCTTTACTCATTTCACGGCTCACAAACTTTGAATAGCTTGCAGCACTTGATGTCTGTTTCAGCAAAATATAATAAACTGGTTAAAAAGACTACTTCAGGTAGTGACAAGAAATCAAGAAGAGACCAAATCACTTGCTCTTGAAATTGTTTGCTGCTGGATTTTCCTTGCCTCTCCAAAACAAATACTTCTTCACAAAGTCATCAACAATGATTAATAGTAAGACCCCAGAATCCCATATCAGGCAGGAGGAATTTTAAATAGCCCAAGCCCAACTACTTAGGTAATTTGGGAAGCCATTTTGAGCTAAGGTGGTCTGAGCTCACTACTCAGGCAGGTGGCCTTAGGCTGTAAATTAACCCATAAATCACAATTTGAATACAATTCTAATCAATTCAGTCACATCAGATTTGTTTTCTGTCATTTCATTTAATGTAAAGGCTGTATATAAGAACAGACTATCAATTCTTCACAGCATCAGTACATCCTCTAATATTCAGACAGTCCCATCTTGCTGCAGTATATTTAATTAAATAAAATACTCTTAATAGTAATAAATACTGAAGCTGAGAACAAGGAAATGAAAGGAGGGATGAAAGTTTCAAAGAGATTCCATCTTTCACCTCTTCAAATGGAGGAGAAAATGAGGTGAAAATAGGGGCCAAACAAAATTTCCATCCCAAATTCTGGAGGAGATGATTATAAATCTACCTTACCACACTTTCTCATTGAAGTGCGAAGGTAGAAAATATAATTTGACCATCAAAAACCATTTTTTCTCATCCATTTTCTTTATGTCCAAACATGAGGAATGTGCCTGATTAACTCTCCCCACTTTGTCCACCCCAATCCCCTTTTTTGAAAAATTTTGCTCCCTAAACACACTCTTAGTTTTACAAATTAAAAGACATTCTAAAACTGGTTTTGTTTAGCGCATCTCTAATTTTTCACACATTCATTAATTCTAATCATGTCTTTTTTTTGCTGGCCAAAAACCCCACCCAAGTCTCAACAATAACATGCCTCAAGAAACATCAAGTCACATATCAGGTTTGAGTCATACTCCCAATCTCTTTGTTGGCTAGAGAATAGCCATATATAACAACCTCATACCTCATGCATGTGGAATGGAGGAACTAGGCATGCAAAGAAGTCAATGGTGCTACAAAATGTATAAGTGGTTTTGTATGTTGGTGGTGGGTGGACCTAATAAGTTTAGATCATGCAACTCTAATTTTTGACAAATGTTAGGATGTACTCCAACTTCCAAAATTTCTACACACCAAACATGTAACAACATGGCATGCTAACAATGGTCAATCAGTTATGTTACCTTTGGCCAACCTATTAACCAAGTAATACTCAACTGATCCTTCGGTGGAGTTTGTAAAACTGAAAATTAAATACTAAAAATAGAGGTGATGAATAATATAAGTGAATATTTAAAAATCTAATTACTTATTATATCCACTACAAATTTTAAATTTTAAATTTTGTCTTATCATTTTAATTAAATTATAGCTTAGTTGAGCCTTTTAAATGATGCGTAACCAAATAACTCGGTGTTTGTTTGGCATTGCGAATAGACTACTTTTGTCAAACTACTTTTACTTTATTTAGAGCTTAGTAAACTATGGTTTAAAAAAAATAAAAAAGAAAATAAAGAAAATTAAAGAAAATGTCGAAACAAAATTTTCAAAAGTAGCTCTGAAGTCAATCCAAAACCAACCCTTAAAGTCAATAAGTGCTGAAACTTTTAATTTTAAGTATTGAATAGTGTTAACAAACAACGTCTTAGTTCCAAACCAATTGGATCAGTTAGGGCTGTCTACAGAAAGATCTACGGCTGCTAAGTCCTGTCATTATCTTAGAACTTAGATTTGCCCCTCCCTTTCTTATCTCCTACCATTTTTATGTGTTCAACCTTCTATAATGATACGTAAGTCCACAACATCTCAACCATCAAGACATTGAAGTGGTATTTAATGCTAAGAAACTAAGTGTGAGGCCCAATTAAATGCTTTGCCTAACAATGCGACAAGTTCAAAAAAGTTCAGATTCATTTCAACTCAGATGCAATAATAAAGGAGTAAATTCCATTCCATAATATTTGATCATACTTAAATGTACAGTAATTTGTGAGCATTCACTCACCTGACGACCAAGGGAAGGAATCTCCAGAAGAATTGTTTTTACAGCTTGAGTATCTAAAAGCATCTGCAATAGCATCATATCAATTGTTATCTCCGAGTTACATGAAATAATCACAAATAATGGTTTGCAGGGAGAATAGACGAAAAACTGCTATCTTCAAAAGCATATTGATTATTGTTGGGTTGCTTTCGTCAATGTGAATAGTTGGTGTTCTTTTCAAACTCAACAAATGCATAAGCTTTCTACACCATGAAAGAGTTCAAGTCTCAATGTTTTTAGATGTAAATATTAATATTGCAGTTTTGATACTTGGGGTACATCAACAGAGAAGCAACCGTCTCATGAAATGATATTTTTATGTGGATATCACCTCCTCATGAAATGATATTTTTATGTGGATATCACCTCCTCATTAAATGAAAGAATTCATGAGAGAGTTCTTAAATAGTTATTAAGTTTTCAACATTCTTTTTAATCCAAGATAGAAAAGGAAAATAGCTAGCTAAATAAACAGATCGCGGGCTAGCAGGAATTCATGAGAGAGTTGTTAAATAGTTATTAAGTTTTCAACATTCTTTTTAATCCAAGATAGAAAAGGAAAATAGCTAGCCAAATAAACAGATCGCAAGCTAGCAGCTTTGAAGTAATAAATAATAAAATTTTTTCCTTATAATCTACTTGCTTGAAACTGATTTCTAACTTAGATGCATAAACAAACAAAAATATCAGGATTTCAATATTTTCAAGTACAAATGAATAAAATTTTCTTTGAGCATGAGGCTTGAATAGAAACAAGGAAAAGCTCATGATATTACATCATGCGACTCCTGACCAATTCATATGGCCATACCTTCATGCAAAATTAAACAATCCTCGAATGTGAAATTTAAAGGAGAACAATACAGATCTATTTCCCAGTAATGTCAATATATGCTTTCCTTATTTAGCTCCACAATTAGTGCTATTTTTGAATCTTCATTTATTTTTATAATTGACTGTATATATTCTGGTATAATTAGGATTAATATTCTTTCTTTTTTAGGACCTAGGTTTAAGGGATTTGTTGTTCCTTCTTTCTATTTTAGGACCTAGGTTTAAGGGATTTGCTGTCCCTCCCTCTTGTATATATACTGTACTCTTTTTAGTGATTGAACAAGGTATTTTTTTCAGAAATTCTTCTAGTTATTTTGGCATGGTATCAGAGCCTGCCTTAGGTTCTGAAACTATTTCATCTTGGCTGATTCAAAATCTTGGTTTCTAGTTATTCTTGTCCTGTTGTTCCATTCTTAGTCTTGAATTCCTAGTTATATCATGTCTTCAGAACGGCTTGAACAATTTTGTGTTAGATTTAATGGCAAGAATTACTCTGCCTAGGAATTTCAATTCCAAATCTTCGTCAAGGGAAAGGAATTATGGGGTTATCTTGATGGGACAAATCCTATACCAAACAAAGAGAAAGAGAGGGAAAAATATGTGAAATGGGAGGTGAAGGATGCACAGATTATGTCTTGGATTCTTGCAACTGTTTAACCGTCCATACTTCTCAACCTCAAGCCATATAAAACCTCCAAAGAAATGTGGGGATATTTGAAGAAAGTTTACAGCCAAAATAACACAGCACGACGATTTCAGTTGGAGTTGGAATTGGGTCTTCTTGTTCAAGGCAGCATGTCAATCCAAGAGTTTTATTCTTCCTTTGAAAATCTCTGGCCTGAATACACAGATATTGTGTATACAACAGTACCTCCAGAAGGAGTTTCTGCTGTCCAAAGCGTACATGAGACAAGCAAGAGAGATCAGTTTTTGATGAAGTTAAGGGGAGAATTTGAAGGAATTAGATCAAATTTAATGAACAGAAATCCAGTTCCCCTCTTAGATATTTGTCTAGGTGAGCTTCTTCGAGAAGAACAACGACTCATTAGTCAAGCTGTTGTGGAACAAAAGGCTCAAAATTCTGCTGCTATTCCAGTTGCTTATGCTGCTCAAGGGAGGTCTAAAGCAGGCAGAGATATGACTAATATCCAGTGCTATAGTTGCAAAGGATTTGGGCCAGTGCTATAGTTGCAAAGGATTTGGGCACAGCTACAAATTGTACAAAGAAATTTTGCAATTATTGTAAGAAAACAGGACATATCATCAAAGAATGCACCACTCGGCCACCAAAGAAATTAGAAACTACCTATAATGTCTCAGTTAGTTCCTTGAATGCTTCTAGTTCTGCTGCCACATTGCCCACCTCTAATGTTCCTAATTTTGGTCAGTCTTCTATTACTCCTGAGATGATCTAACAAATGATAGTTTCTGCTTTCTCTGCTTTAGGAATATCAGGTAAAAAATATTCTGTTTCTAAACCTTGGTTATTCGATTCTACTGCTTCAAATCATATGACCAACAATGCATTACCACTTTCTAATGTCCAAAAATATAAAGGAAATCTTCAAATTTATACAGCTGATGGTACTTCTTTACCTATCACAGCTACTGGTGACCTTTCAACCTCTTTAAAAAATGTTTTTGTTTCTCCTCTCTTGACTTCTAATCTTATATCTGTTGGTCAACTGGTTGATAATGATTGTAATGTTCAACTTTCAAAATCTAGTTGTGTTGTGTAGGATCAAGTGTCCGGGAAGATGATCGCACAGGGACCTAAAGTGGGACGTCTTTTTCCTTTGTTCTTGTCTTCTCCCTCTTCGTCTTTAAGTTCTATTGTTTGTAATGCTGTTAAATGTGATAATGAAGTGTGGCATAAACACTTAGGTCATCCTAATTCTAATGTTCTTCACATGTTACTCAAATCTGGTTTGCTTGGCAATAAAAATTAAGATTCTGTTACTGATATTAATTGTGCATCTTGCAAACTTGGCAAAAGCAAAACTCTTCCTTTTCCTTTGCATACCACTCGCTCTACTAAACCTTTCAAACTTGTCCATACTGATGTTTGGGGTATTGCTCCAGTAATTTCTCACAAAAATTACAAATACTTTATCACATTTATCGATGATTTTACTTGATTTACTTGGGTGTACTTTCTTAGGTCAAAGAGTGAAGTTTTCTCTGTGTTCAAAGTTTATTTTGCTTTCATTGAGACACAATTCTCCACCAAAATAAAAAATTTACGATCAGATTCTGGTGGGGAGTATATGTCAAATGAATTTCAATCTTTTCTTCAAAGTCATGGGATTATATCACAACGTTCTTGTCCTTTCACTCCACAACAGAATGGAGTGGCTGAAAGAAAAAATCGTCACTTGCTTGATGTTGTTCGAACTCTTCTAATTGATTCATTTGTTCCTGCTCATTTTTGGTGTGAAGCTTTATCTACTGCTGTTTATTTAATTAATAGGTTGCCTTCACCTACTTTAAACAATGATTCACCCTATTTTCGTCTATTTGCGCATGCACCAGATTTTTCAAATCTCCATAATTTTGGTTGTGTGTGTTTTGTTCATCTTCCTTTACATGAAAGAACTAAACTTACTGCTCAATCTATCAAGTGTGTTTTTTTGGGATATACTACAACACAAAAAGGATTTCTTTGTTATGATCCTAATGCTCGTCGTGTTCGTGTGTTAAGAAATGTGATTTTCTTTGATAATCAGTCATTCTTTAGCATACAAAAATTTCAGAACCTCCTTCTATCTCTATTTTGCCATATTTTTCTGAGTCTCCACCACAAATACAAAGATTTAAGCCTGATCATATGTATCATAGACGTACTTCTCCAGCAAATAATTCTTCTGCAGGTCCTACTGAGGTCCCTCCCATGCTTCCTGTGACAATTGATCCTGATCCTCCTGTTGCAAGTCATCCAACTTCTCTTCGAAGAAGTTCTAGAACTCATAAACCTCCTGATCGGTATGGTTTTTCATCTCCGGTGTCTATGTCTGCTACTTTATCCTCTATTTGCATTCCATCTTGCTATAAACAGGCCATGAAACATGAGTGTTGGCAACAAGCAATGGAAGTAGAACTTCAAGCACTTGAGGAAAACCAAACTTGGGATATTGTCTCATGTCCTCCAAATGTCAAGCCAATTGGAAGTAAGTGGGTTTATAGTGTCAAACTCAAATCTGATGGTTCATTAGATAGATACAAAGCCCGATTGGTTGCTCTAGGAAATAAACAAGAATTTGGGCTTGATTACAAAGAGACCTTTGCTCCTGTTGCTAAGATGACCACAGTAAGAACTATACTTGCTATCGCATCTGCTCAGTCTTGGTCCTTACTTCAAATGGATGTGAAAAATGCTTTTCTACATAGGGACCTTAAGGAGCAGATTTACATGAAACTTCCAGCTGGTATGCATGTTACTTCTCCTAATCAAGTATGTAAACTCAAGAGATCTCTCTATGGATTGAAGCAAGCGCCTAGAGCATGGTTTGAGAAATTTCGCAGCACTCTTTTAAATTTCTCCTTTACACAAAGCAAGCATGATTCATCTCTTTTTTTCCAAAAGACAGCAGCAGGTATGGTTCTTCTCTTGGTATATGTTGATGACATTATTATTACTGGTAATGATAAGGAGTTAATTTCTAAGCTCCAGAAAATGTTACATAATGCATTTCATATGAAAGATCTTGGCTGCCTCACTTATTTCTTAGGCTTGGAAGTTCATTCTCTTCCTCATGGATTGTTTTTGAATCAACATAAATATGTCCAAGACCTCATTGACTTGGCTGGTTTGAAAGACGCCACTCCTGTTGATACACCAATGGAGGTGAATGTGAAATACCACAAAGATGAGGGCGACCTTCTAACTGATCCTTCTCTTTATAGGCGCTCAATTGGTAGTCTTATCTACCTCACTATCACGAGGCCTGATATTTCATATGCTGTCCACATAGTCAGAAGGTTTATGCAATCACCTCGGCATCTTCATCTTGCTGCAGTTCGCCGTATTATTCGCTATCTAATTGGCTCATCAACTCATGGATTGTTATTTCCAGCTGGATCTAAACTTCTTTTAAAGGCATACAGTGATGCAGATTGGGCTGGCTGCCCAGATACTAGGAAGTCTACAACAGGCTGGTGTGTGTTTCTTGGAGATTCCTTGATTTCTTGGAAGTGTAAAAAGCAAGATTTTGTTTCTAAATCTTCTACAGAGGCTGAATATAGAGCCATGTCTGCTGCCTGTTCTGAAGTTGTATGGTTACGTAGACTGCTTTCTGAACTTGGATTTCCTCAAGAAGATCCTACTCCTCTTCATGGAGATAACATGAGTGTTATTCAAATAACTGCCAACCCAGTGTATCATGAACGAACAAAACATATTGAGGTGGATTGTCATTACATCCGAGAGGCATTTGATCGTCATGTTATTACCCTTCCTCATGTCAATACTAATCTTCAATTAGCTGACGTTTTTACTAAGGCATTGACTCGTCAACGACACAAGTTTCTTAGTAACAAATTGATGCTAGTGGAATTACCTGCATCAATTTGAGGGGGGATGTCAATATATGCTTTCCTTATTTAGCTCCACAATTAGTGCTATTTTTGAATCTTCATTTATTTGTATATTTGACTGTATATATTCTGGTATAATTAGGATTAATATTCTTTCTTCTTTAGGACCTAGGTTTAAGGGATTTGTTGTTCCTTCTTTCTATTTTAGGACCTAGGTTTAAGGGATTTGCTGTCCCTCCCTCTTGTATATATACTGTACTCTTTTTAGTGATTGAACAAGGTATTTTTTTCAGAAATTCTTCTAGTTATTTTGGCAAGTGATCCTAACAGACCTTAGCCATTCATTTTATTGATCATTCAATCTTAAGTTAAGCTAAACACAATTTTTCAACCAAGAACAGAAGGGGAAAAAAAATGGATATGTCCCTACTTGTTGGGCTCCAGTTTCAGATATGTGCTTGCATTTGAAAATGTTGGTATAAAATCGCGGACCAAGAGATGATGCCAGCTGCACAAGGTAAAAAATAACCACAATAAGAAATATTCTCTTAAAGCATTCAAACCAGTTTGGCTCCAATTCCGGAAAGTTAATGCATGCAGAGAAAATATGTAAAGGATGTTGATCCTGAAACAATGATGGCCAATATACATTTATATATGTTATTAAAATCAATCTATCAAGATAGATAAAGGAAAGGAATAAATAACAAGTTAGTTCACCAACTTTTTAGGAGCAAGTTCTATGCATGGAAGCAAATAAAAATCATCTAGATAATCTTTTTCCCCTCAACAAACCCCCCACACCCCCAGACTAAGTGAGTCTCCATAATCACCTTATCCAAAAAGTATTGGAAGTGAACTGGAGATAGAAGTCTTCCAAGTACAGGAATGCTACTTGTAAGGATCATATTTATGCCATTGACATACCTGTAACAAGATGGTTGTAGTTACATTTTCTAGTTGCATCAAGCCCTAGCAACCATGACCAAAAAAAAAAAAAAAATTCTTACTCTGATTGATCACCAACACCTTCAAGTGTACCCCAAGCAACACGTGTCATTGCAGCCATTTCTGAATCGAATTTAGTTTCCAGGCCATGCACTAGGGTCATTAATGCTTCAGTAATAAGCCCTGAAAATTCCTCCTGCGCAAGCATAACTTGTGAAAATATAAACATAAGATTGCTATGGCATTCATCCATGATAAAAAGGTACCTCAACTGCCGACATATCCACCCCTGACGCTAAATGAGGATCAATTATTTTGGACACACTTTCAGCAAGTTCACCTGACTGTCAAAAAATTGAACCAAGTTATAAAATACTGCATGCAAGTGTATTAAGGTTAACCAGGATGTTTATCCGAAAGTGTATGGCTAAGTTAATGATCATGTCTCACCAGCCACTGCCTTATTTAGCACTCCGCTTCTCACAATACATTTCATCATCAATAAAATAAAAGACTTGTTCCACAGATTAAAAAAAAAAAATATATATATATATATATATATATATATATATATATATATATATATATATATATATATATATATATTCGGAGTTAACCATCACTCCTGTCATTCTACTTAAAAATGGTAAACAATTCTACTATAAAAATATGTGAAGAAGTTTTGAAATACTTAGTAATTAATCTTTTCCTCAAACTCTGGACAAATATGACCACAAACACCAAAGATAAGGAATTATCAAGACCTCCATATTTCTTTCAGAAATTCAAATATGGCCACACAAATCTGATCTCTTTTAAATACTGCAAACAACTTGACAAAAGTGATAGCCTAATATATACACAAATCAAGCAAGTATTAAATAATTACAGAAAAATGTCATCAAAATATAAACCAACCGTTTTTCTGCAGTATTCAGCTGAATTGACAATATAGCAAATCACCCTTTCATCTCTGTCAGACATCTGCTCAAAATCATCACATGATTAAATAAAATTAGCACTCAGCATAAACCTAGTTCATTTTTTCAAGTCAAATAGAATATGGCACGCATTGTTGTACCTTTATTTGTCCATCCATGCCTGTGGCAGCTGCAACAATCCCCACACCACCTTTCGGTAGTCTCGCCTTAAGCTTGGCAACATATGCTTTGAGAATTCTTTCAAATACCTAATAACAGAAAAAGGCACAGATTAAGTGTAGGAAAATCTTTATTTTTGGAAAGTAGAATATTGAGTAATAAAACCATGTAAATTAGGAGAGATTAGTGGTGTAGAAATATCTCTGATTTTTAGGAGAGAAATTCTGTATAGCTGTAACCTTGTATTAGCTGTAGAGGATCAGATTTGGTGTAAAATCTTATTCCTAGGATCAAGGATATAATTATGTACAGTTTCCTAATATAGGCAGAAACCTGTCGTATATATTATAATTTTTATCAATGAAATATTATTCCCCTCACTCATTATTTTCAAGTTGGTATCAGAGCCTCCTCTTACATAGTCCCCTGTCCCTTCATCATGTCTGAAACATCATCAGACTCTACCATTAATCCTCAAACTACTGCTTCTTCATCCCAAAACAGAATCAAATCCTTGAAAACTGGGGTTGATTCTCACTCAATCCAGATTACTACCATTTGGCTAAATGGAGATAATTTTCTCCAATGGTCACAAGCAGTCCGGATCTATATCAGAGGCCGTGGCAAGATGGGGTATTTAACTGGCAAAACAAAGGCTCCAGCAAGCACGGATACTGCTTATGCAACATGGGACGCAGAAAACTCCATGGTTATGACATGGCTTGTAAACTCAATGGAGGAAGATATCAGTTCCAGCTACATGTGCTATTCAACGGCACAAGAGTTATGGGAAAATATCAATCAGATGTACTCTGATTTGGGAAATCAGTCCCAAATTTTCGAGTTGACTCTCAAGATTGGAGAACTACGTCAAGGGGAAGACACTGTCACAAATTATTTCAATTCGCTTAAGCGAATATGGCAGGATTTGGATCTCTTAAACACCTATGAGTGGAAATCAGCAGAGGATTTCCAGCATCATAAGAAAACGGTTGAAGACAACCGAATCTTTAAATTTCTGGCAGGGCTGAATGTTGAATTTGATGAAGTTAGAGGGAGAATTATTGGGAGACAGCCTCTTCCTTCAATTGGTGAGGTGTTTTCAGAGGTTAGAAGGGAGCAGAGCAGAAGAAATGTGATGCTGTGAAAGAAGGGTCCTGGAGTTGCTGTTAGGATCAGCTTTAGAGGTTGCTTCGTCTTTTAAAACATCAACTTATCAGCGTAGAACAGAAGAAAAACCACGGGTCTGGTGTGACTATTGTGATAAGCCTCGTCACACTCGTGAAACAAGTTGGAAGCTGCATGGAAAACCTACAAATTGGAAAAACAAAGGAGGAGAGAAGTCTGGACGAGAAGTTCCCACTGCTAATGAAGCCGATACTGGCCCTTTCACCAAAGAACAAATGGAGCATCTTCTCATGCTGCTGAAATCCAGTTCTACCTCATCTGACTTTCCTAATGCTTCTATGGCTCATACAGGTATTGGATCTAAGGCTCTGTTCAATTCTTTTCTGTCTAATTCCTCAATTTCTCCATGGATCATAGATTCTGGAGCCTCAGACCATATGACAAATTCATTTAAACTCTTCCAATCATATACACCCATGTCCTGGAAATAAAAAGATCAAGGTTGCAGATGGAAGTTTCTCCTGTTGCTGGAAAAGGTTCAATAGAGATCTCAAAAAAAAAAAATCAACCTTAAATCTGTTCTTCATGTTCCAAAATTGGCCTGTAATCTTTTATCAGTTAGTAAACTAACAAAAGATTCTAATTGTCAGGTTATTTTCGATGAATCTCATTGTGTTTTTCAGGACAGGAATTTGAGGATGACGATTGGCAGGGCTAGAATGATCCATGTTCTTTACTGTCTTGAGGATAATTCACCTAGTGCTAAAATTGCTCAAGAGTCTCGTAGTAATGTTTCTGTATCTGCTTATGAACAAATAATGGTTTGGCATTACAGATTGGCCCACCCTAGTTTTATTTGTCAATAGAAAGTCATTAATTATGATGGGTCAACAGCTAAATTATTTTTGTATAGTAACTGTTATTTATTCATTAATTTAGGCTGTATATACTCCCATAATAAGAGAGGAGATTTAGCTTACCAATAAGGGTTCCTAGGATCACTCCATGTAATTAGCATGTACAGCTTTAGTTTCCTTGTATAGTTGGCAATCTTGCCTATATGATGGAAGACTTCTCAAAAGAGAAGGTAATTCGAACCATATTGTTATGGTATCAGAGCCAACACCTAAGAAATCTTAGTTATCTCAGTCATAGCCTTTAGTGATTATGGAAAAATCAGATCATGTCTGTGTCAAATTCACTGGAAAGAATTATGCTGCCTGGGAATTTCAGTTGGAGATATTTCTCAAGGGTAAGGAGCTGTGGGGCCATATATGATGGCAACACCAAAGAAAGAACTACTGCAGCAGACAAGGCAGCTTGGGCTGTCAAAGATAATCAAATCATGACCTGGATTCTTATTTCTATGGAGCCACATCTTATTCTTTCTTTGCGCCCTCATAGGTCTGCAAAGGCCATGTGGGATTATCTCAAGCAAGTCTATAACCACGATAACAATGCTAGGCGCTTCCAGCTTGAGTTAGCCATTGCTAACTATACTCAAGGGGATCTATCAATTCAAGAATAGTACTCTGGTTTTCTGTCTTTATGGAATGATTATTCAGATCTTGTTACAGCCAAGGTCTCTGCAGAAGGATTGGCAGCAGTACAAAAAATACACAAAACCAGTCAAAGAGATCAGTTTCTAATGAAATTGTGGTCTGATTTTGAATCCATTCGTGCATCTCTAGTAAATAGAGATACTGTTCCAACTTTGGAGATCTGTTTTGGAGAACTCTTGCGTGAGGAACAACGTATCAATACTCAGAATATTATGGAGCAGGCTCGTGTTGCTTCTAATACTGTTTCAGTTGCTTATGCTGCTCATGGCAAGGGAAAGGGGAAGGCTAGAGACATGAATACCACACAATGTTATAGCTGTAAGAAATATGGCCATATTGCACCTCATTGTCTTGAAAAATTTTGTAACTACTGCAAGCAGTCAGGGCATATCATTAAAGAGTGTCCTACTCGTCCTCCACGCCCCAACAAGGCCTATCATGCTGTTATTACTTCTGGTGCTTCACAGCCTGCTATCTCTGCTGCTACTACAGCAACTCCTGCTGTTGATTTACAACCTTCAGCACCTTCATTAACTCGAGAGATAGTGCAGGAAATGATTGTGCAAGCATTTTCAGCACTTGGACTTCAAGGTACTGGTTCTTTATCTACTTCTTGGATCTTAGACTCAGTTACTGGTAATCATATGACTAACTCTTCTCATGGGTTAAGTAATATCAGAAAATATTGTGGCTCCTCACATATTCAAACAGCTAATGGTAGTAAGCTACCCATTGCAGCAGTTGGTGATGTATCTTCTTCTTTTAAAGATGTTTTTGTATCACCTAAGCTCTCTGAAAATTTAGTATCTGTTGGTCAGCTTGTGGACCAAAATTGTGATTTCCATTTTTCTCATGATGGTTGTGTCGTGCAGGATCAGATGACAGGACAGTTGGTAGCGAAGGGGCCTAAGAATGGATGTCTATTTTTTCTGCAACTACCTATTCCGCGTAGCGTATCTTCTTCTGTACTAGCTTTACTTTGTAATGAGTCCAAAGTGTCAAATGAAGTCTGGCATAAGCGTCTTGGTCATCCTAACTCTAGGATTCTATCTCATTTGTTGAAATCTGGTCTATTGAATAATAAAGTGCATTATTCTTCCACTGTTTTTCCTGATTGTGCAACTTGTAAACTTGGCAAAAGTAAGATTTTACCCTTTCCATCTGAAGGTAGTAGAGCAACACATAGCCTTGAGATAATTCATAGTGATGTTTGGGGTATTAGTCCTACAATTTCTCATGCCCAATACAAATATTTTGTAACTTTTATCGATGATTACAGCAGATATACATGGGTTTATTTCTTGAGACACAAATCAGAAGTTTTTTTTATGTTCAAATTGTTTTTAGCTCTGGTTCAAACTCAGTTTTTAGCTACTGTAAAAATTCTTCGGTTTAACTCGGGTGGGGAATATATGTCTCATGAGTTCCAATCTTTTTTGCAATCTAATGGGATTATATCTCAACATTCCTGTCCTTATACTCCGCAACAAAATGGAGTAGCTGAACAAAAGAATCGTCATCTTTTAGATGTTGTTAAGACTTTGCTAATTGAGTCATCTGTTCCTTCTAAGTTTTGCGTAGAAGCACTCACCACAGCAACCTTTCTTATAAATAGACTCCCTTCACAAGTTTTGAATATTGAGTCCCCATATTTCAGGCTTCATCATCACAATCCTACTTACACAAATTATTGTACTTTTGGGTGTGTCTGTTTTATGCATCTTCCTCCAACCAATAGAAATAAGTTGTCTGCCCAATCTATCCGTTGTGCCTTCTTAGGGTATAGTGTCACACAAAAAGGTTATTTATGCTATGATCCAAACTCCAATCGGGTTCATGTTTCTAGGAAGGTGTTGTTTTTTGAAAATCAATGGTTCTTTCCTATATCCTCATCCCCAAAACCTTCTTTTGAGTTCTTGCCTTCTTTTGATGACACTTCTAGTGCTCCTAGTACTCAGGTTGAAAGGTTCAAGCCAAGCCTGGTATACCAACGGAAACCTCCAGCGGTGCCCCCTTCCGCACCTGTCTTGCCATCTGCCATCTGCTCCCTTACGCCGCTCCTCTAGAGTCACTGGTCCCCCTAACCACTATGGATTTCCATCACTTAAGCCAGGTACATCTAATTCTGCTCTCTCTGCCACTATATCTTCTATTTCTATTCCTACTAGTTACTCACAGGCAATCAAAGAGAAATGCTGGTAGCAGGCCATGCAAGAAGAACTATGTGCTCTTGAAGCTAATAAGAATTGGGAAATGGTTGATTGTCCTGCCGGTGTGACTCCACTTGGATGTAAATGGGTCTATTCAATTAAGGTCAAGTCTGATGGGAGTTTGGATAGGTATAAGGCTCGCTTAGTAGCTCTTGGCAATAATCAAGAATATGGAATTAACTACGAGGAGACTTTTGCTCCGGTAGCCAAAATGACTACTATCCGCACAATTTTGGCCATTGCTGCTTCACAGAATTGGAGTTTGCACCAAATGTATGTGAAGAACACCTTTCTCCACGGAGATCTCAAGGAAGATGTTTATATGCGCCCTCCTACAGGTTTAATTTCTAACTCTACTTCTACTGTGTGCAAATTGCGTCGCTCTTTGTATGGTCTTAAGCAGGCCCCTCGTGCATGGTATGAGAAATTTACTTCTACCTTACTCAAGTTTGCTTTGCTCAAAAGCAAGTATGATGCATCTTTGTTTCTTCGCAAGACTGAGATTGGTATTGTCATTCTCTTGGTGTATGTTGATGACATAATCATCACGGGTACTGATTCAGTTTTAATCTCTCAACTAAAGCAGAATTTACAAGACTCTTTTCACATGAAGGATTTGGGCTTTCTTACATATTTTCTTGGGATAGAAATTACTGCTAGTTCGCATGGTATTTTTTTGTTGCAGCACAAGTATGCCCAGGACTTGGTGGCAGCTACTGGTCTTCAAGACTCTACTCCTCTTGATACTCCCATGGAACTTAATCTCAAGCTGCGCAAAGAAGAGGGTGACTTGTTATCAGACCATACAGCCTATCGTACTCTTGTTGGCAGCCTGGTCTATCTTACAATCACTAGACCTGATATCTCATATGCAGTCCAGCAAGTTAGTCAGTTCATGGCTTCTCCTAGGCACTTACATATGGCTGCAGTCTGAAGAATAATCCGTTATGTCCATGGCACAGCAATGCAAGGACTTTTCTATCCTGCTTCTACCTCACTTGATCTTGTAGCATATAGTGATGCTGATTATGCCGGGTGTAGTGACACTAGGCGTTCTACTACAGGATGGTGTATATTTCTTGGACCAGCTCTTATTTCTTGGAAAAGCAAGAAACAAGACCGTGTTTCTAAGTCCTCCACTGAGTCCGAATATAGAGCTATGTCACAAGCTTGTGCTAAGATACATTGGCTCCGTGGGCTATTGGCTGAGCTTGGTTTTTCTCCAAGCAGTCCTACTCCTCTTCATGCAGATAATACTAGTGCAATTCACATTTCTGCCAATCCTATTTTTCATGAACTCACTAAACATATCGAGGTTGATTGTCACTTCATCCGTGACGCTTTCGAGGCTCGGACTATTTCTCTTCCCCATGTATCTAGCAATCTTCAAGTGGTAAATATTTTCACTAAGGCTCTCACACTGCATAGGCATAAATTTCTCACCAACAAATTGATGCTTGTAGATAACCCGCATCAATTTGAGGGGGGATGTCAATAGAAAGTCATTAATTATGATGGGTCAACAACTAAATTATTTTTGTATAGTAACTGTTATTTATTCATTAATTTAGGTTGTATATACTCCCATAATAAGAGAGGAGATTTAGCTTACCATATATGGGTTCCTAGGATCACTCCATGTAATTAGCATGTACAGCTTTAGTTTCCTTGTATAGTTGGCAATCTTGCCTATATGATGGAAGACTTCTCAGAAGAGAAGGTAATTCGAACCATATTGTTATTATTTATCTAAAATGTTTGTTTCCTTTGCTATTTAAGAATGTGAATCCTTTGAAACTTAAATGTGAAAGTTGTTTGCTTGCTAAGAGTCAACAAAAACCTTATGTCCCAAGGCCTTATTTACCATCAAAACCGTTTTATTTGTTTCATAGTAATGTTTGGGGACCCTCAAGGGTTACTACTGTTTTGTGAAAAAGGTGGTTTGTAACTTTTATAGATGACCATACTCATCTATGTTGGGTATACTTAATGCATAAGAAGTCAGAAGTAGAAACAATTTTTCAGAATTTCTACAACATGATAGAAATTCTATAGACGACCATACTCATCTATGTTGGGTATACTTAATGCATAATCAGAATTTCTACAACATGATAGAAAATCAATTTCAAACAAAAATAAGTATTTTGAGGTCTGATAATCGGACAGAGTATTATAATAGTATCCTTGGAAGATTTTTTGAAGAAAAAGGGATCTTACCTCAGTCTTCTTGCATTGATACTCCTGAACAAAATGGAATTGCTGAGAGTAAGAATAAACATCTGTTGGAAGTCGCTCGTACAATGATGTTTTATATGAACTTGCAAAAATATTTGTGGGGGATGCTGTTTTAACAGCATCATACCTAATTAATAGGATGCCTTCTACGGTTTCACAATATAGTACTCCTTTAGAGTGCTTGAAAAATTTTTTCCCTGAATCTAGAATTAATTCAGATTTGCCTTTAAAAATATTTGGATGCACTGCTTATGTGCACATTCCAAAGAAATCTCAGTCCAAGTTGGTTCCTAGGGCAGAAATATGTGTCTTTGTTGGTTATGCTCCAAATAAAAAGGGTACAAATTCTTTAATCCTCTCACACGGAAATTTTATGTCACTATGTATGCAACTTTTTTGGAAGATCTTCCTTTCTTTAACAAAAATTTAATTCAGAGGGAGAATTCTAGTAAATCAAATTTTTGGGAAATTGAAGCTTTACCAAATATAATTTTTAAAACCAATAAGAAAACTAGGATCACTCAATCTGATAGTGTAGAAACTGATATTGGCTTATCAGATATGGAAATATTACGACAAGAAAAAAATCGTTCCAATCTTGAGCCTATGGTTTATACTAGAAAAAAAAAATTTAAAAAGGGTGAAGGTCCATTGATTAGTCCAGCACCTGCTCATGAGAAGTCCCTGAGTGAAGTCCGTCCAAATACATCAGGTAAAACTTCACCTTTCTTTCCTTCTGCTGTTCCAGAACCTGACCCAGTTTTAAACCCTGTTCTTCCCACTCAAGAATCTGATGTTGATCTTCCCATTGCCATTAGAAAAGGAACCCGTACTTGTACTAGACATCCAATTTCCAAATATGTGTCCTATAATAACCTTTCTCTGAAATATAGAGCCTTTACCACTGAAATTTCAAAACTTGTGATTCCTAGAAGTATTAAGGAGGCGTTGGATGATCAGAACTGGAGATCCGCAGTGTTTGAAGAGATGGAGGCATTGAGGAAGAATGATACGTGGGATATGGTGGAGTTGCCTAGAGAGAAAAAGATTGTTGGGTGCAAATGGGTGTTTGCAGTTAAAAGCAGAGCAGATGGAACTGTAGAAAGGTACAAGGCCAGATTAGTTGCGAAAGGTTTTACACAAACCCATGGAATAGATTATCAAGAAACATTTGCCCCTGTTGCCAAGATAAATTTCATTCGGGTTCTTTTATCTCTTGCTGTTAATGCAAACTGGCCATTGTACCAACTTGATGTGAAGAATGCCTTTCTCAATGGAGACCTAGAAGAGGAGGTGTTTATCAGCCTTCCTCCAGACTTTGAAGAAACAAATGGTGTTGGAAAAGTTTGCAAACTGAAAAAATCTCTTAATGGACTTAAACAGTCACCAAAAGCTTGGTTTGAATGCTTTGGCAAAGCTGTTAAGAGATTTGGTTTCTTACAAAGTCAGGCTGACCATACCTTGTTTTATATGCATTCAAAAGAAGGTAAAGTTTCAGTTTTAATTGTATACATTGATGACATTATTTTAACAAGGGTTGATTTTGGCGAATTAGAGAATTTGAAGAAGTTTCTGACCAAGGAATTTGAAATCAAGGACTTGGGAAACTTAAAATATTTTCTCGGGATGGAGTTTGCACAATCCACGGAAGGAATTGTTGTAAGTCAAAAGAAGTATGTGCTTGATTTGCTCAAGGAGACAGGTATGATGGGATGCAGGCCAGCTGAAACTCCCATGGAGCCAAATTTGAAACTTCAACCAGCTAGTGCAGAGAAAGTAAAAGACAGAAAAGTTCCAAAGACTAGTTGGAAGACTTATTTATTTATCACACACTCGGCCTGACATAGCATTTCCAGTAAGTATTGTTAGTCAATTCATGCATTCACCAGGCCCAGAGCACTTTGAGGCAGTTTATAGGATCCTAAGGTATCTAAAGGGAACACATGGCAAAGGTCTTTTCTTTAAGGCATGAGGACATCTTCAAATTGAAGCCTGCACCGATGCAGATTAAGCTGGATGTATAACAGATAGAAGACCAACTTCTGGATATTGTACTTATGTTGGAGGCAATTTGGTGACTTGGAGAAGTAAGAAAAAGAATGTTGTGGCAAGGAGCAGCGCAGAAGCTCAAGGTATTTGTGACGTGATTTGGATTAAAAGAATATTACAAGAGTTGAAGGTTTCAGAAGCACTTCCTATGAAACTGTATTGAGACAATAAAGCGGCTATTTCTATTGCT
Source organism: Reutealis trisperma (assembly GCA_947687605.1). NCBI lineage: Eukaryota > Viridiplantae > Streptophyta > Magnoliopsida > Malpighiales > Euphorbiaceae > Reutealis > Reutealis trisperma. Next base: position 66,291 of record CANTUT010001443.1, read on the forward strand.
CACAATCCAGTTCTTCATGACCGAATGAAACATGTTCAAATAGATAAGCACTTCATCAAAGAAAAAAAATAGAAAGAGGTAAAGTCTGCATGACCTATGTGCCAACCAGAGACCAAGTGGCCGATCTGCTCACAAAGAGTCTTCCCAAAAAACATTTTGATTTGTCAGTGAGCAAGCTGGTGATGAAAGATATCTTCAAACCAGCTTGAGGGGGAGTGTAGGAAAATCTGTATTTTTGGGAAGTAGAATATTGAGTAATAAAACCATGTAAATTAGGAGAGATTAGTGGTGTAGGAATACCTCTGATTTTTAGGAGAGAAATTCTGTATAGCTGTAACCTTGTATTAGCTATAGAGGATCAGATTTGGGGTAAAATCTTATTCCTAGGACCAAGGATATAATTATGTACAGTTTCCTAATATAGGCAGAAACCTGTTGTATATATTATAATTTTTATCAATGAAATATTATTCCCCTCACTCATTATTTTCAAGTGTAAGACACTGAACAAAGGTTATACACCTGTAGCACTGAGGACAGCTAATCAGCTTCAAGGCCAATTGACCACCTCACATTACATTGTCATGTATTTGAAATCAAATTTTCCATATAGCACCAATACCCAAAAACAAACAACACTTTCCATCCCTAATTTATCTATCTGGTGTTTCACTAGTCCAATAATAAGCAATACTATGCATTATGTTGAAAAGACAATCAGGTTTTTCAGGGTAAGTCTGATAAAAGATCAAGGTAATGAGAGAATGCCACAGTAAGGAATTCCAACCAAAAACAAATATTAAAAAATATTCTCTGAAAGCCGTACCTTAAACAAATTAAATAATGTCTGGCTCTTTGTCAGGGCACTGCACCGCTTTAAGCTCCTCTTGATTATAAGAAACAACTAAAAACACAAAAGAAAACATTGTCATTGCAATAACTAAATTACAACAATTCTGGATTTCTGATATGATATAAAGGACCCAGCCTGGCTTCAATGGCATATTATCAAGCAGACATGTAAAAAAGTGCAGGTTTTTGTACTGAGATGATTATCCAACACCCAAAAAGGGAAACAGAACAGTGAAAACATGCACACAAGGGAGACAAATAATACAATAAAATAAAACAAAACAGACACTGAAGTATAGGAAGATATCCAGAATACCCTGTCAAGACCATGGTTGGTTCCTTCTTAACCATGACCTGAAGGTGCAAATTTCTGAATACAACGCATGGATGAATCTAATACAACTGAGTAAGCTGGAATGTTAAACAGTTTATAAAAAATTTAAATAAAAAAAAAAAGCCCTTTTACAAAGCAATGAATAAGGAGAAAAAGATTTTAAATAGCATCACTTGGCCATTCAATGATATTCCTAACACATTCTTTTTTTTTTTTTTTTTCTCTCTAAAACTATTTCTTTTTTACAATCCATAGAAAGAACAATTTCGCTGGCCAAGGCAACTAGATGTTCCATGTGTAATTTGAAACTCCAATTAGAAAATAAAATGATATAAACTGCACTGAGCTTTTAAAATTCAATTTTTTTGACCAACTATAATAGTAGAAAATAAAAATTTATATCAGGAAAATGACATCGAACAGATAAAAAAAGGAAAAAAGAAAAAAAAAAAAAAAAGAAAGAAAGAAAGATAACTGCAAAGTGTAGCATATTATTTGGCCCATATCTTTGCTCTCAACAGTTGTGCACATTATCAACACCAGGATAACTACATAATGGAGTAAGGATGGAGAAGGAACATCTCCAAATACATTTAGTTTCAGAGTATAGTTGGACATATAGAATTTTCACTATTTCCAAATACAAAGAGAAACTAAAGTTCAAGTCCTTCAGAAACAAAAGTCATCTGTAAGTATATAAAGAATGCCTGAGACACATTCCATATTTGCAGCAATGAAGCAGAGTAGCCTACTGGGATTCACTCGATTGGCACACTTGGAGTCAATTTCAGGTGGGGATATGGGACCCTTTGCCCCAAAACCTAATGATGATGATGATGATGATGATGGTGTTGCTGCAAAATAAGCTGCACACCCATTTCTTACCTGCATGCTACTGGATAAAACATTATTCTGACTGCCCTCCTCAATATCCCATGTTTCCTCCTATAAACAAGAAATTGCATTTCATGGAAGTTGGAACAATAAGTACAATATAAAATGCACTTGTTGAGGATTCATAGACACTTACTACCTGAACAAGTTTGTCCAGATTCTCCATCAGGGTCTTCTGTTCTAGTTCCACATAAATTGTCAAATGAGGCTCAAAGCAAGACGAAACAATTCCACGGAAGTTGAACTGCAAAACCATCAAGCTCAAATAATTACTAACCAATATTAGGTCTATAAACAACGAGCCTGAAACAAGATAAAATTCATTATCAAAATCAAAATCAATTAAAAACACTACAAGAACTCTCTAGAGTGTGTGTGTGTGTGTGTTGTGTTGTGTTGCATAAATTCCAATCACCATGCATGTATCCAGGCATGAAGAATCATTGTCATTCGACTGAAGCAGAATAAAAAGTCAATCTACCAAGTTTTTACTCCATGAAACAAGGACTTGGAAAATTATTACTCCAATTTCAGTTGACACAAATGGAAAATTACCAAATCAATTAGTGCCCAAAAGCAAGCACACACCTTCAGAAATTATACATGTTAAGCAACTACATATTAAGTATCATTAGACATTGATATGCAATAAAACTATAGAAAGAGGAAAACGTCTACCCCAGCTCCTGGAACTGATAAATCCTTAGTTCCATCCTTCTCCTGTAAGCACAAAAAGCAAAGTGGTGATGTTGACTCAATCAGACAATAATTAAGAAAAGTTTTTATCATTCTATTAGGAACAGCATAATACATACTTCAGTTTCACTTCCTTGATTAGCAGCAAGCTTTCTTTCATACTTCTTTCGAATATCTGATACACTTTGGCTATTATTGTCCCTGCCAATTTCTTCAATCTCATTCCCAATCTCCCTACTACTAGCGCCTCCTCCAAATTTTTCTGCCAATTCATCCTCAAATTCCAAAGTTCGTTGTAGTGCCTGCACACAATTGCCACAGTAAATAGCATCAGTAGAGGTAAAATTGGCAACCAGAAATCAAAGAATTCTTGGGACAGAAAGATTAATCATAATGAACAATCACATAAGATTAATATGACCAGACATAATAGAGGATATTACAAAGCACAAAGTGTTCTCCTCCAGCTCCTCCAATTTTATTTGGTATAAGGCTCAGTTGAGATAAGTAACTTTCATATCATAATAGCTAGCAATAATTCAAACAAATCATGGAACACCAGAGAAGTGCTGGGCAAGCCACTTTGAGTGAATCCCCTAAAGTGGAAACATGCAGAACAAAGTGCTATTTAGCACAAAATCTATTGCCATCGGCAACTCAGATACAAAGTTCATGGGACTTACAAACTACAAATACAATTCACATCAAGGATAAAAGATGTAGCATTTACAAGTTCTAGTGAATCATGACTGACCAAAAAAGGCTGTCCAAATGGCACCAGATTCCTAGCATTACAGGCTATAGGAGAGTAGACATGCACAGCCTTCCTTTTACATGACCAAAAACAGACAGGAAAAAGGAACATTTGCATGCAAAAATATAATCATACTAGTAATCCTACATGAAAATGTCTTCAAACTGGTTAAGTATTAAAATTTTACAATATAGTTTTGCATGTTAGACAGTTGGGAGGAGACAGGAACCACACACCATATGCACATACTTTGTTGAGTTTTCTGGAACAGGCACAGTTAGCCAGAACAGAATTTCAAAGAACAAAATAATATCAAAAGAGTACAGATGCAATCTTACATCTAAATGAATACCAAAAACCAGAGAAAATGCATAACAATCACCCAAAACTAAGAAACTAAATACCAGTCATTTTTCAAAACTAAAAGCAACTAGCCACCATCTCACCATCACTACTCGCAACATCTGTGTTAGTGCAAGCACGTATATACCATACTTTATTTATTTATTTTTTTTGCTTGATATGAAGAAATCAATTATCTAACTGCAAGTCATCTTGCAAAAGATAAAAGTGAAATAAATAATAAGAATTGATCCATTGCCATCCAGCAATTTCTATATAGGACTCCGTGCTCTCTAGATTGGTTTGCCATCTTTTCATCTTTTCATGCAGGACAATAGCATGCTAATACAGATAACATCAGTTAGATACACAAAAAGTAACTGATTGATAGTTGGACCAATAGAATCCAAAAATTAAGTTGCAAGAAAAACCAATTACAAACAAAGCCAAAAGAATAAAGGCTAAAGTGGTTCAAATATATGATTTATGTTCTGCTTAACCTAAAATTCCAATATCAATTTGGTCAAAAGGATGTGCCCAAGCCCATATAGTAGATTCAACAAGTTAGACATGCAAAAATACAGTTAAACTAATTTAAGGTTTATAATTGCAATGCAACTTTCACTGCTCAAGTAGAAAGGAAATAATTGGACAATTAAATAACAAAAGTAACAATAGAGGTTCTCACAGAGTTTTACCAACAACAGAGTTCCAACATCAGGCTTCTCTTTGAGATTATCAAGTATTCCCTCCAGTTGTTTCCTGAAAATGCAAACCATGTGAAACATTTTACAGTATGTACTATGTTCATGGTTCTTCCAAAATTTATTGCCTCATACGCTAACCAGATGTTCTATATCTTATTCCCCTTTTATTTCTTTAATCTTTCCAACAGAGATAGATGTGATACATAGAACTTAATATTGCAGCATTAAAATTACATTCTATTGAATCTATTAAGTTGTTGTACAACCTGGATAGGATAAATAACGACTAAACTCAGCAGCATCTCAAACAGTATGGTTATGCAGCAGTTACATTTACTTAGGGAACTTATGTCAAAAATATTGTATGCAGTAGCATCATAGAGACTATAATGAATTCAATTAACTTCCCTGTGCAAACTAGGGGGTTAAAACTGCAATAACATGAACTCCAAAATATCTTATTTCTAACTTCTTTGTTACAAGTCAAAAACTTAAACACAAGCAAGACTCACTTATTAGACAAAAAAGAACAGCATGCACAACTAAATTAATGTCAGTAACCTGTCATATCCACTCAAAATGACACACATATTAAAACAAATCATATACTTACTTGTTTAATTGCTATGTTTTTCATTTTTGTATTTGCTAAAATGGAAAGTTTAATCGTGAAATTCTTTAAGAATCAAATCCCATACAAAAGGAACATATAAAGGGTTATGACTGTATTCCAATATACAAATTAATTAACAGTGTTTATTTTAGGATTGATATGTTAACACATGACACAACATGATTGTTTTGTGTCAGAACTATGCTGCAAAGATTTGAGCAAGGCTCTCTTTTTCTTTTTCTTTTCTTTTCTTTTTTTTGTTTTTTTGAGGGAAACGAATTAAGCAAGGTTAATACAAATTCAAAACTCTTATTTCATGCTGGTTACGGTGATGTTCACATGTCATATATAAAATTCCATTAGCAATAGCTACACAGCATTTACAAGTTACCTGGGGTTACTAAGTCAAAACATCACATAAATGTTTGACAGTACCTGATCTCAATAATATACATTGTTCAAATTATTTAATCATCCAAGTAATTTCCAAGATTTGTTTAACAACTGTTAAGATTTGATGCTAAAGATGTAAACAACCTACCTTGTCTTCTTACAGAATTGGATACAAAGCCGATAGGGAACATGCCATGAGGGAGGAAAAATCTTCCATATTTCCTCGTTTGTTCTTATCCGACGCTTGATCCATGCATATCTTCGTTCAGTTTTGTCCAGCTTAGCTAGCTCTATCATATAGAAAAACCAAAAATTTCAAAAGAAATCATACATTCAAGTAATGCAGACAGAAAATTAATTATTAAATAATTAAATAAGGCAAGTATGACAAACCAGCTCCTTCAAAGATTTGTTCATATGAAGTAAGCTCCCTGCTGCAAAAATTATTAACCAATTCCTCCCTCACAGATGGCTCCAAAGCATCAACAACCAAGCATGCATCAGATAAGTGCTGCAGTAAATTAGTTTCTTCCGTCTCTTTCCCAGTACCTAGGCTGATATAAAATTTGAGGAAAAAGATTAAAAAAGAAAAAGAAGTACACAGACCCGGGTATCAATTTAAACTGGAATATCCAAAAAAATTTAGTAGCTTAAATTACATAAATATCTAGGAAGTGTTATTTATCCATTCCACCGAACATGATATCAACGTGGATACTAATGAGTTGCTAACAACTTGAAAGTACTGATTTGTTCTCCCTTCCAACATCATCTTTCACTAAGCCCTCTCTTTCGTCCTTTTCATAATGTTCAACATGAATAATGATAAGTTACTAACAACTTCAAAATACTGTAACTCCCTGATAACATCAGCTTTCACTAAGCCCTTTCTTTCCTCCTTTGCCATATTTTTCCTAGAAAACTGAAGTGAAATTTGAACTAATAAATGAGATGACAGCAGATGAGTTGCTTTGCATGTGGAAATCTTAAAACAAATGAAAAAGAAGGTTCAAATCTGACATGAACTCTTGAAAGCACAACAATCATACTTGTACATCTGCAAGTGGTGAAATCTAACCATTAATACATGGACATGTGCATGTAGCAAAATTTGAAAATTAATTAAACGTTCTCATTACTGAACATTGATCACCAATAAAAACGAAATAATAAACAAGTCTAACTTAAATCAATATATATTTTGGCATCAGAAGCATAGCTTTAATATTTTCTAGTCTATTAAAAATCAAAATCATTTAGTTATGTTCATTCATATATTAGAATCCATCAGACCTGTATCTAGATATAGTCTCTTTCATCCTTATCTAGTTACATTACTATAGTTAAGACTAAATTACAGTTGCCCATGCTGGAAACAGGATAAAAGAAAACATGTTTCAAGAGAGGGATGATCCAGAGAATGAGTTTTCTTCAGCAAGATTTTGGCACTGTGTGGTTTGCTTGATATATTTAGTTGCAGCAAAAAAGAGGTAGAACTTGGCTAAGACACTTGAGCTCTGACGAGCCCGACAGCTATCAAGTTCTAATGCCCACAAAATGAGACAATTTCAACATTTTCCTCCATGGATAAATGGTCAATTTGTCATATATTAGTCAATGATCGTCCTTCAGAAACTCAAATGATGAAAATATGAATATTCTGGATGCCAAAATTACCAATGTAACACAAAAAGGTCCAAAAACTGACTTACATTTCTTTGATTAGGGAAAAAGCAATTAAAAAAAATTAATTATGATCACCCTTGATTATTTAATTTGCCACAAACCTAACAATTTATATGATTTAACTAACTAGGAAGACAAAAGCAGTAACATCTAGATGTCAAACTGTTATGGTCCCAAGTTTGGATCTAATTATGGGTGTATGTGGTTGATTATAGAAATAGAATTAGGGCTCGTTAAGAAAGAACCTACGATCTCGTAGAGCTCATTAAGAGAGAACTCCACAATCTCTTAAGTTTTAGGAACTCAAAACCTTATTTAAAATTATGCTTAACTCATTCATTAATTCACAACCTTTTAAATAGAGAAATACAATAACAAATACTAGATAATGACACACAACAATAAAGAAACTTAATAAATAAATACCTTCTAATGGAAACTATTAACATATTCTTATCTACACACATGGGAAAAACAGAAAATAAAATACTAAACAAAACTACTGAAAATATATCTATAGCTACTGAATTTAGCTCCTTAAGATCACACTCCCCCTCTAAAAGGCGTTTGTCCTCAAGCGCAAGGATATGGAACACTTCCTGCTCTTGAGTAAGGGAACACATTTGATTTGTAAATAGCTTAAATTTCCACCGATAATCTTTCAACGGCCCTAGCTGCTGAAGCTTAGAAGGCGGTCCTAATTTACTATTTTGAATGGGAGGAACAGAACACAAATTACATTGTTGTTTAAAATCTTCCAGAAATAAAGTTGGTCCATTCCCTTTCAAGTTGAGAAACCATATTTGTGCATCCCTTTCTAAGTGAAAAGAAGCCACTCCAACCATCTCACCTTCAAGAGTAAACTAATGTTGAATGAAATGTTCACAGCAATTAAGCCATTCCAAAGGATCATTCGAACCATCAAAATGGGGAATGTCCAGTTTGGAATATTTAGGTCCATAGGTAACTCCCAACATTCTCTGCTCCCAATCTGCCACCATTCCTCTGTTCATAATTACTACAGTTGACGATACAGCTCTCTTCTCCATCACAGCATCTAACCTTGTAGTTGAAATGTCTCTTGCCAATTGCTCTAATGGAGATGGAAGTTCATGTTGTTTTGCTGCGTAGGCAGCACGTTCTTGCTCTCATTCAACATGCTCTTGCTCTCGCTCAGCTCTATCTTCTATATACATAGCAAAGAAGGCTTGAAATTGCTGCTGTAAACATTGTAAATCCCCCGTAACTATTTGTGCTGATACCAAATGAAGTTTGGATCTAGTTAAGGGTGTATATGGTTGGATTATAGAAATAGAATTAGAACTGGTTAAGAGAGAACCTTACAACCTCTTAGAGCTAGTTAAGAGAGAACTCTAAGATCTCTGAGTTTTAGGAACTCAAAACCTTGTTTAAAACTCTGCTTAATTCATTTATTAATTCACAATCTTTTTAATTTGAGAAATACAATAACAAATACTAGATAACTACCTGCAACAACAACTTCCTACAGCAATAAAGAAACTTACTTAATAACTACCCATTAATGGAGAAACATACTTAATTAATATCCACTAATGGAAACTATTTCCGTATTCTTATCTACACATATGGGAAAAACAAAAAACAAAACACTAAACAAAACTACCGAAAATATGTCTATAGCTACTGAATTTCCCTCCTTAACACAATCATCCCATCTGTATATTAAGTCAAGGAAGGATTCTCTAGACTACAAATGTTGGAAAAAAGTTACTTTCACACATCAACAATTGCTTATTCCACTAAGTTACCAAACAAAAGATGGCATTTTCATCCAACATCAATAAACTTCCAATAACTCATGCATATACACATATTCTATTAGAAAGAATTGAGATATGGAGAGGACATGTATCATAATCATGAGAAATAAATTAGCCTTAAATAAAGAACGAATAATAAAAATTAATCTTATTTCTCTTCATGAGAACAACATGATTATTACAAAGAAAATTCATACCTTGCAAAATCGGAAAACACGTGTGACTTGAGTATTTGTTTAATATTTTTAAACTTCTCTCTGAGCTCTGTAATCTTTGGTATATCCCTATAGGCTTCAAAATGACTACATAACTGGTTCACTGCCTGGAAGTTGTCATGAACTGCTATTATTAAACACAGAAAAGCATGATCATAAATAGTTCTTCAAACATGTCAAAAATATCTTTATTTTGAAAAAAATAAAAAATAAAGGCAAAATGAAATCAGATAAATAAGAAACAATATTTAGGAAGGTATAAGTACTTGCCTTTTTTTAATTCCTAACATAAATAAAGATATTTTATCATTGAAAGAGAAAGTATTCTACTAGAAAGTAGAAAATGAGAACTAGATAAATACCTGACGAAATAACTAGAACACAGAATTTTTCAATAGTTAAGGTCCACAAAATCACTTAAGTCCTAAAATATGATTAAAAAAGAACAGTCCATAAAAAGCAATCCCCTCAAACACTATCAATCACTACAAAATGAGATGATCTTCAAACCTCTACTCTCTTCAATATCTGATGCAAAACTGAGATTGAAAGTTGAGAGCAAATTTTTAGCAATGTACATAGAGAAATAAACAATACCTTGATACATCTGCTGCATGTACCTTGTTCAAGAGCACCTTTACATTACACAGGTGAATCTCAATTCTAATTTCAGAAATCTAAATCCAGTAATTACTGAAGTTTCAGAGAACATCAAACTCTTCTTTCCAATGTCACACTCTCAGCAAGCAGAAGACAAGAGCCCTACCGCAGTCTCATGTTCATAGCCAACAGAAAATACAAACTAAAAGGGACAACCAAGACACAGAATATAGTGAAAACACTACAACAGAAAGGTACTACCAAGCCACAAATCGTTAAAATATAATATTAAAAAAGATATAAAAACTAATGCACCAATTAATCATAAAAAATAAATAAATAAATAATGATCTAATAATGAATAGTTCACCTCTAACTGTGCAGCTGCCTCCTTGTATTGTCGTTTAGAAGCCATTAACTGAAGCTGCTCAACAGCAGACACTGCCATGGCACGAAAGGCATGTTATAGAAATTTGCATACAAAAAAAATCCATTTAAAATGCAAAAGTAAAACTTTGTGTTTCAGATTCCAGGTCTAGATTATTGTTATAGCAACTAAAGCAAGGGTGGAAAAGGGCCCAATTCAAACAATATTTCATATAACTTCCATGAATAAATCACAAAAGGAATGTTTGAATGCCTAAGTTGCTTTATAGATACACACTCGAAGAAGCACAAAGCATAAAGAGAAACAGCTCAACCTGAATGATAAGGGGGAAAAAGATTCATAATTGGCATATCCAAAAATTAAGGCTCCGTTTGGACAAACTCATTTGAAAGAACTCAATTCAATAAAATTCTATCAATAGAATTGAATTGAACTCTTTTACAAGAATTGTTCCAATATTGTGTATATAAATAATGAATTCAATTTGTTTTATGTTCTTAATTACTTATATTTATTTAAAAATAACTAATAATAATAAAGTTTTAGGAGATTATGATATATATTTGTGTAATTTGATGATAAATCAAATTTTAATTAAATTAAATTTTTGCAAAATGATATGATTTCTATTTAGTTTGAAATCATTTTGCTTTTTATACTTAATAGAATTGAGTTCTATAAACTAATCTCGTTCCAAACATAAAAACTGTTAAAAATACAATTCATTTGAATTGAATTCTTGCAAAATCTGAGTTTCCAAATAGAGGGTAAAGAAATTCTTTTAAGAAATCTGGCTAGAGGTATTCAAACATGGAATATAGTAATCGGATGTTCTAAGGTGATTTACTTTGTTTTGAGGCTGTATCAGGCTTACAAGTTATCTAGAAAAGAGATTGTCCTGGTTAGTGAAAGTGAGAAAACTGATGGTCATCAAGTTATGTTAGGATGTAAGATGGGTACATTACATATCTGCTACTTACAGTGAGCTGTTGTTGGATTTTTCCTTCAAAGACATTGTTATTTGAGCTTATATTGTTTTTCAGTTTGAAACAAGACGTCCAGGATGGAAGAGATAATGTTTGTACAAGGCTAGCAAACTCACTTTTATTACAAGTTAACTAGACTTCCAATTTGTTTCCTATTCCTGTTCACCATTCCAGCCGTTTTGTAGAAAATTTTGAGATGAAAATGTGGTGTCTTGTTTTCTTTTCACAAAGAGAATAGTTTTAGCAAGGCTCTCTTACCCTTTGTTTGGGAATAGGTGAAAGTGGAGGGGGAGAAAGGGAGGGGAGAGAAAATAGGGAGAGATGGTATTTTTTCACCTGTTTGGGAGAGGAGGCGAAAATGGATGGAGGAGAAAATGGGGAAAAAATAAATCACCTAGGCCCACATATTTTAGTTACCTCAAAAAGAGGAGAAAAGTTGTTTTCTCTCCTTCCCAAACACATAAGAGAAAATTAATGTTCTCCTGGCAACAAGGGTGGGATGCAAAACATGTATGCAACAAATCATTTGCATGGTAGAAAATGGTAGAAGGTTGCAGTTTTGGCAAGATATTTGGTGTTAGTATGGACGATAGTCATATGTTCTTCCCAGTTTATTCAACATTTCCACATCCAAAGATGCTATAGTCCTATTTAATTGTCATGGTCAATATGAGAGTACATTTGGTATTCCAAGTTTTTCAAGGCTTCAACATTAGGAATTAGGCTCATCATGGAAAAAAATAAAAAAATGCATCCTCCAATGATATGGGTGCAATGGAAAATTTATCAGTAGGAAGTATTTTTCTAATCAAGGACGCCCAAGATCCAAGTATGGTTTAAAAGGAGATTTTGATGTAGGACAGATTTGGATAATCTATTCTACTTTGATTTTTTTCAGAAATTAAAGGGTTAAAATTGAAAATTTAGGGCTGATTTTACAGGAACCAGATCTGGACAGGGATTAAGAAAGGGAAAAGGGAAAAAAAAACTTCTAAGAGTCACACTTAAAAGGTCTAGGAGTCATACCTAGGGTTGAATTGAATCACACAATTCTTAACGATAATACAGAATTTATTTTATTGAATCTTAAAGTTGAATAATAATGGTTACAGGCCGAAGTATTTATAGAGTTAAAACTAATCTAAATCATGTTTAGTTTAGGAATCCTAAACTAGTTCTCCAAACTAGAAAAACAAATTAATACTAACTAGGAAATACTAAACCCACTAAAACTCCTAAATCAGACTTAAACTAAAATAAAGACTCTAAATAAATTTTAACTACTGTTCCAGCAGTGCTGGAAATTACAGAAATACCCTTTGGGTATTAAAATTGTAAATATTAGACCAAAATTCAAAATTTCTTAGTCCTTTGAATTTTATTTTTCTTGATGTTTTCCTTGTTTGCATCATTCTCTCCTTGTTGGAGAAAACTCAACCTTGAGTTTTGAAATATTTAAGTACCAAAAATGGTGATGCCTTGGGCTGCTGTTCTTGTTGGTTGATTATTAGTGACAATGGAAATACTTGAAACCTTCCTTTGGGCTCATCTGTGAATTGATTGGGATTAATAAACTCCATCTTCTCATCATCAGCAATAGGCAATAAAAATTCAGCATCTTGAAAAACAAAGTCAAGCTCCCCTATTCCTTCTAATCTCTTTGCACCATTTTGAACCATACCTATCGTTACATCCAAAAATGCTTGCGGGAATTCAATAGCTTCAGTCTTTTCAGCTTTCACTTGTTCTAGATGCGATTCTAGCAGTAGATTTTGCGGTTCAAGGATATGAGGATGGAAATTCTGATTGTCTGCCTCTTTTGCATGTTGGTAAGCATCATGAAAAGCATTTTCTGGTTGTTGCCTTTGTAATTCTTCCTTTGTTTGAATGTCTTGGATATGCAGATGTTGGAACGGGTTTTGAGTTTTGATGTTTTGTGGTTGCAGGATTTGACTTTTTGTCCCTTTTCCATGTTGCTCATAGAGTTGAATGGGCTCTTTTAATAGCTGCAATTGCTGTTCCACCCCCTTTGCTTGTTGAGGAAGTGTCTCTAGATGTTTAATAGGCTTTACCGTTTGCTGTTTTGAAATTCCAGCATGTGAATCTAGCTTTGGAACTTCTAGTTGCATGCGTTGAAGTTTTTCCTCATCATATTGTAAATTTGCAAAACTTTCTAGTTGCTGGTTCTGTACTTTTGGCTTTCCTGCTAATAGATTTCTTGCACCTTCACCAACACTAGGCATAGTTTGCAGATTTGGTCTTAGATTTGGTTTTGGTACAACTTGTAGGTTTTGATCAACTTGTGAACATTGTTCTCCAACAATCTTGGATGCAACTTGTAGACTTAGAGCTGGTTATTGTAGAAAAACTCGACTACTAATGGTTTTGGAAGTCTGATTGCTAGGATTTGAAGGGATCCTTCTACGCAACTCATCCATCATAGCCTCTATTCGATCAAACTTTGAGCTCATCTTATCATTCAATTGATCAAAATTCGATTCACGCTCTTGATGAAAAGAATTCTGCTTTTCAAATCAGTTCAAGTGATTAGCCCTTGGCATGCAGCTATATGCTGAATTATATACCTATTGATACAGCTTTTTGCAATAACACGGTGGCAAAAATTTTTCTTGAAGCATTGTTTTCATCTCTTGCCATGTATTAATTTGCGGTTGCCTCCCCATTTGTATATCATACTCAACATTATACCACCATAATTTTGCATACCCATCAAAGTTGACCTTGCAAATCTTACTTTTCTTGCTTCCTCGAAGTTGTAGCGATCAAAATAAGATTCAAGAAAATTGATCCAATCACAAAATTTTGTAGGATTACCTCCTTTGAAACATGAATCAAATATCCCCATTGTTGATGAAATTCAAAACATCAAACCTCTAAGATCTCGGGGCTCTGATACCAAATTGATGTAAGACAGATTTAGATAATCTGTTCTACTTTGATTTTTTTCAGAAATTAAAGGGTTAAAATTAAAAATCCAAGGCTGATTTTACAGGAACCAGATCTGGACAAGGATTAAGGAAGGGAAAAAGGGAAAAAAACTTCTAAGAGTTACACTTAGAAGGTCTAGGAGTTACACCTAGGGTTGAATTGAGTCACACAATTCTTAACAACAATGCAGAATTTACTTTATTGAATCTGAAAGTTGAATAATAATGGTTACAGGCCTAAGTATTTATAGAGTTAAAACTAATCTAAATCATGTTTGATTTAGGAATTCTAAACTAGTTCTCCAAACTAGAAAAATAAATTAATACTAACTAGGAAATACTAAACCCACTAAAACTCCTAAATCAGACTTAAAATAAAATAAAGACTCTAAATAAATTTTAACTACTGTTCCAGCAATGCTGGAAATTACAGAAATACCCTTTGGGTATTAAAATTGTAAATATTAGACCAAAATTCAAAATTTCTTGGTCCTTTGAATTTTATTTTTCTTGATGTTTTCCTTGTCTGCATCAGATTTCCAACCTAAAGTCAGTTTCCCAAGTAGCCCATACATCTGTCAGTCACATTTATTAACCAATTTCATAAACAACTTTGGTATAAAACATAAAAAGCTTAGAGTCAATATATTAAAATTGCCAATATTGACACACAATTTGCAGAATAGAACTAGAAAGCAAGTCCTTAACTCTTTAACATGCACAACCAATAACTTTGACCAAAAAAAAAAAAAAAAAGAAATGCATAACCAATAACAGTTCAATGTAAAGTTTTTTATCAGATGATATTTAAATTTTTTTGCTATTTTATCAAATCTCATATCCCTCAACTTACAAGAATTGTTATCAGAATAACTCCATTAATTCAATCTACAATCTTGATTCCAATCTTGCCCCAGTGAATTATAAAAAACAATACCTTTTTTAGTACATATATAATAAGTATATGATATGTAAGAGAGAGAGAGAGAGAGAAAGAGAGATTATAAGGCAATAGGGAAGCAACGCAAGAAATAAAAAAAGACAATTGACTAACCCAACATGGTAAGACGATGAAGAGCAGTAATAGTAGTTGTTATATGCTTCTTTGCAAAGTCCAACTTCTTAATGTCACGGCATATTTCCTGAACCATTGTCTCACTCTGCTCAGCTTTTGTTTTTATTTCTCGTATCTTGTACATGAGTTCCTGCTTTCCAATAAACCAAAATAAATTCAGAAATGGCCCTTGGGATCATAAAAATCAAAGTTTATGATATGCAGTGTCCTTGAGACCAATTTCGACAATTATATGAAAAAGAGTTGTATCTGAAATGCTCACCTCTACAGCATGTGTAGCAGCAGCAAGATCTTCCTTGGCCTTCGTTCTGGAATTGCTCTGGAGCACAAAGGTAGAGACATGAAAGAACTTAATAATAATTGCATATTTAAACGCATGCAAGCATTGTGATTGGACAATGCACAAGTACCTTTCTACTACCTTAGTTTAAAATACATACAAGTTGATAGGAAACCCATTTCTTAAGGGCATGCCTTTGATAGCCTCAGGAATAACTCAACTTCTCTGCTAGAGAGACCT
Source organism: Reutealis trisperma (assembly GCA_947687605.1). Taxonomy (NCBI): domain Eukaryota; kingdom Viridiplantae; phylum Streptophyta; class Magnoliopsida; order Malpighiales; family Euphorbiaceae; genus Reutealis; species Reutealis trisperma. Next base: position 82,096 of record CANTUT010001443.1, read on the forward strand.
CCTAATGATGAATGATCAATGGTTAAAGCTCCAAACGAAAATAATTGCAGCTACAATGAGATGCTTAGAAAGTCTCATTCTTGCTTGGTTCTTGGGCAATTTGGAACAGCTTTTTCAGCATTTTTAAGGAGAACTATGCATGCCAAGAGTCTAGAGATTTTCAATGGTTTAAAATGCAGAGATTTTAATGGCAGGAAAGATACCAAAATTCTTTCCAATTGTGCTTTATTAGAAATATGATAGACCATAGTGACAGAATGAATGCACACATTTTCAAAAACCAGAGCTTGTCCACTATTTTGTTATGGGAGAAGGTGGTTTTCTAAGATTCTGGGAGGGGTCAACTTGCTTGCAGCACATTACTTTTTTAGTTATTTCATTATGTATTTGCCTATATTCGTGCATAAGGTGTCATAGAAGGATGGGTTACCATCAACATTGCAATCTCCTGTTTTCTTTTGCTTAATATAAATTGTTTTAAGAGAGAGAAAGAAAGAATGCTTAGATAGACAAGTGATGATGCAAAAAGGACAGAATAAAGAATAAATACATCAAATATTATAAACATTATAATTACAAAGATGTCTAGAACTAAAATCACATGGAAAACAGCTCCTGATTCCCTGTTTCCTTGGCTAGCATCAGGAATGGGTCAAAAACAAGAAGAAGTTAACAAATTCAAGCACAAGGAGCCAGAAATAAAACAGTAAGGCCTGAAAAAATTAGACATCAGCCAGCACTTTAAAGTGGAATACTACTTCCTAGAAGAATGCTAATAAGGCATGAATGTTGGCAACACTAATTAATAGCAACAAGCAAGCAATTAAAACTATTATGCTAATTAAACTTAGGGTCGACTAACAAGCAAGAACGAGAAGCATAGATACTGTCGCATTGAGATAATAATTCAAAACATTCCAACTTCAAAGAAAAGGCAAATCTGCATAACTATCATACAGAAAGTCAAAGCAGACTTTAAAACTCTTACAAAGCATCCTAACTCTGTGGAGAAAAACAACACCCATACAAGTTGTTTTGTCTACTTGATCAGTCCAGCACTCCTCACATCAAAATAAAAAAGAGTAAACCTTGAAAACATATAGAGTTCTATAATGTGTCCAAGAGAAATTTGCACCTAAAAATTTAACATTTTCCAACAAGAAAACCCCCTACATTTAGAAAGAAACACTTTTCGAGGGATAATAAATTTGATAGATGGGCCAAATTAAACCACCAAAAAAGAACAGCTCTAGATTTCTAAAAAATATCCTAATTTTTTTTTCCTTTTCTAAGATGAGTACAATGATGCTAAAATAACATGATAACATAAAAAACAAAATCGAAGATCAAGACCTGTTGGCGCACAGCAGCTAGTATTCCAGCATCAACACGGCGTATTTCACTATGTATCTTTTGCATAAGAGGCTCAACACCAGATAAAGATGCCTCTGCATATCAACCATACTTCATAGTGTCAATATGATCATAAGTAGAAATTACAAAATTACTGTAGCATGATCATGTATACGAAAATTTAGTTATAGTTATAACAAGAAAAGTAGTTCAACTCATCGAGAAACTCAAACATTGTCTAAAAGAATACATTTGATATTTGTACAAAACAATAAACTCTGTTCCATACTTTTCTATAAAAGAAAAAGCATATCATAGGCTTTCTTTTTTATAATCCATTGAGATTATATTATTTTTGGCCTTCTTTATCCGGTCACCAAATTAAACAGTTTTTTCAGAAGCAGAAGGAAGGGGGGAAAAAAAAAGGGCATGTGCCTACGTACCCTTAACAAATATACTGTAAATTACTACTTGCTTTTGACAAAACGTAAACAACATGAAAATACTAATACATAAAAATTTCAAAATCGGGTAGAATCCCAACCCATAGCAAATCAAATCCAACAAACTCTTTTGGGGGGGAGGGGGGAGCTAATTCCCAAAGATCCCAAGTACAACTCAATCAAAAGATGGTACGTGAAATAACACCTATTAATCAAGACATGAAGCACCCTACCTGATCCCTCGTCCCTGAAAGAAAGAGGAGAAAATGAGGGTGACCTAAGAAGGAATGCACATCTTCTAACTGACCCTTTATGAGAAATTTCCTTGTCCCTTGGTCTAGAGTCCTATTTAACAAAGGTTCAATACTGTCAGACTTAACTTCAAAAATACATCTTCCTTTATTGGCTTTCCATACAGGACGATCTCTTCTTTGCAAATCATGACTAGACCATACAACAAGTCCCAAAACAATGGAAAGAGTTTTTGTTTCCCATTTTCAAATCTTTAGCCAAAAAACTATTGTCCAAGTGCTTGTAGCTTACAAGCTTCAGATCTAAGTGTATTGTTACCTTATATCCAAATTTCAAGAATAATAATATTATAGTGTTAAAAAGCCAATAATAGGTGTCCTTTCAACTAGTCTAGAAAGTTCAAAAATGCAAGTAATCTCTATTTTCTTGGGAAAACTAGGCAGCTCATAGCTTAATAAATATAAACAACAGAGAATTGTTGCCATAGAACAAGAAAAGATGGTTGATTCCACTTAATTTATTTATCAAAATATATACAAATGAGGCCTTAGTATTTCCCAAATCAGAAAGTAGAATGAATTCTTGTGCCCTACTCTCATTATCATGAAATCCCTACTTTGAAGTTGAGGTAGAGTGAGATCTTTTTAATTATATTGGCAAAAATTAAATCACAAAACAGAAAAAATAAATAAGAAACAACAGAGAGACCTGTGGGGAACATCTGATTGATATATTCCAATGCGCTGGACTTGTCCATTGCTGATAAAAATCAAGAAATGCCAATTGATCTTCGCTATACAAAAACCTAGAATCTTCTACTTCTCATCCGTCTATGTCAAAATCAATATCTGTAAATC
>CANTUT010001443.1:92500-158737 GCA_947687605.1 Reutealis trisperma
TAATTTTAATATCTACTTAATTAAATAAATAAAATAATAAAATATTATCATTCCGTACAAAATAGGATTTTAGAAAATAATTGAAAATTTAGGATATTTCAGATAATCTGTCGATAATAATGAAATATAACATGTTCACCTTCTTCTTTCTTTCTTCCCTTTCTTCTTCTTCTTCTTCTTCCAATTTCTCTCTATCGTGCCGCTGTACCTTTGCTTTTGGTGTTCTCTCCCATTTTTCGGTTGCCATTCATCCTTCACTAGTGATTTTTGAAATTCCAACGGTATGGGTTGATTAAATTGAGATTGAATTTGAGTTTAGATTGAATTTTTTTTTAGATTATCAAATTTTTGTTTAGATTGATTTTGTTGGAATTTTAAGTGTGTTTTTTGTTAATTTTGTTGTGTATATATGTATAATTATGTAGATTTGAGATATATATATATATATATATATATATATATATATATATATATAATATATATATATATATATATATATATATATATATATATATATATATATATATATATATATATATATATATATATATATATATATATATATATATATATATATATATATATATATATATATATATATATATATATATATATATATATATATATATATATATATATATATATATGATATGTATGTATATGCTAATAAATTTTTTAAGATATTTTATATTTTTAAGCTTAATAAATTTTTTATAAATTAATGATGGTATTAGATATGGTGAAATTATTTTAGTAATTATTTTAATTATCTTAGTTTTATTAATAGAATTTTAATTTTATTTTAGATAATTTATGTGTGGGGCAGTAATAGAAGTTGGATTTGTGCGTTAAAAGATCCGTTCTATAATTTAATTTATTTATACTAATATATAAATATAATAATGTGTATAATTTGTAATTTACTATGTTTGTAAATTTATATAAACAAATAAATGATGTAATGTGAATTTGTAATTTATGGTTGATTTATGTATTACAATATAATTTTTAATTATATTATTAAGTTTATGTGAATTTATAGATGTATATATATGTAACATAATTTTGGTTTTATTTAAGTAAATCCGTTAATGAATCGACAAAATGAACCATAAATTTATGTTTAATTATGCCATAAAAAAGTAAAATTTATTTTGTATGAATTTCATAAAATACAAAAAATTTACTTCATATTAAAAAATAAAAAATCCACCAAATATGCTACCAAAAATTGAAATATAAATGCATTTCATAAAACACAAAAAAAAAAAAAGAAATTTTTTAGTTAGGAGTAAAAATATTTTGACGAAAAATATAAAGAAAATAATACATTATATTAAAAATAAAATTTTAAATATATTTCATAAAATTTAAAAAAAAATGACAAATATCCCCTTACGAGAAAAATAGTCTAAAAAAATATAATAATGCATAACGACCTAATTAATGCTAACAAATAATTAAAATTCGAATATTAAAAAAAATTGAAATAGCATATAATAATGCCAAAAATAATTAAAAATACAATATTAATAAAAATTATGAATTGAAAGAGTAATAAATATAGAAAATGTAAAGTTATAAGAAAATATAAAATTATAAATCAAAATCAAAATTAAAATGATTAAAAAGAATTTTAATTAAATTTTTTTGTACATGATATAAAAAATATCTAATACAATATTAATATCTTTATTATTAAGATACATATAAATATATATATAAATATATATATATATATATATATATATATATATATATATATATATATATATATATATATATATATATATATATATATATATATATATATATATATATATATATATATATATATATATATATATATATATATATATATATATATATATATATATATATATATATATATGAAAAAAAGTATAATGCATTTAGGAATTTGTATCGTATTCAAAAACATTTTGCATTTATCTTGTAAATTTATTTTATTAATTTTGATTATATGTTCTGATGTTGTGATATTACAATTGTTATTTGGAAAAAAATTTATACCATTTTGGTAATGAAAACATTTAAATGATTTTAACTTTATTTTTAGACTTTCACAATCAAATGTCTAAAAATATTGTTAATTAAAATGATTAACATATTTAGGATTAGCTATAAATCCCATTTGATGTCCTGCTTATCGAATGGTGAGAGGATATCGAATTGTCTAAAGTGGGCAGTTTAGAGATCTTATTGTCTGTGTATATTCTTATTTCATATAAATATCTAAAATTTTTGTACTATCTTCCATCATGTTCTCTTAGTGCACATTGAAATAATGTCCTGATTATTTGAAAATTTTCAAATGTGGTACACTAGGAGAACTGTAGAGAGATGTTGCCAAAATTTCAGCAAATGTATGAATGTAGAATGTAATAGTTACAGTTATGTAGTAACGAGTTTTTAAATGGGTTGGATTCTTACCTTATAGGGAGGGAGATATAAGGATGTAGAATTAGATGTTGCAAACTTAATTAAAATTAAAACCGAATATATAAGTTTAAATGTAATTTTGTTTGTGTGATTTAAAAAATAAATTAATATTGTGGAATATACAGAGAATAATTATGAGGATTGATAAGAATTGGATGTACTCTAGACTTACGGATGGGTATTTGAATCTAAAATTCTTGGAGGGTTTATACCAATTGATACAATTCGAGATATCTCAGCCACAGTGCATGAGTAGGACCAGTATTCGATGTCCTTATAACCATAAGAAATGTTAGAATCGAAATTTTCTTAAACTAGATACTGTCAAGTTGTACATTCTGAAGCAGAGTTTTATACCAGGGTACTATGAATGGTATTTACATGGTGAAGTCAGTGGGTCTGAATCTTCGACAGTGGTAGAAGTAGGCAGTGAAGATATGGACAATTGTCCTCCAACTATATATCATAATATGTTAATGAATGCCATTGGGCCAGATTTTGATTGGGATGAAATGGAGGAAACTCTAAATCCGACCTTTCATAAACTGCATGATATGTTATAGGCAGCTAATAAAGAATTGTGGCATGGCTGCGAGAAACAATCTAAGTTATTTGTTGTGGTACGACTTCTGAATATCAAGTCAAACAAACATTTAGCTGAAAAGGTGTTATGATGAGATATTGCAATGGTACAACGAGTCGTTGCTTATAGATAATATAATAGTGGATAGTTTCTACAGCACCAAGAAGTTAATATAGGGTTTGGGCCTTTCAGTCGAGAAAATTCATTGTTGTAAGAACAATAGCATGCTTTATTGGGGTGACGATAGTAATCTAATTGTATGTAAGTTTTGTGATTGGCCAATATATAAGCTAAGACGTCGGGGTATATGTCCATAAAAAAAAATTCCATATAAGATCATGTTTTACTTTCCTCTGACTCCGAGGTTGTAGAGATTGTATGCCTCTAAGGTAACTGCAAAGCATATGAGATGGCATGCGAAACATGCAAAGGAAGATAGGGTGATGTGACACTATTCAGATTCTATGGCATAGAAGCACTTCAATCGGGTGAATCTAGATTTTACTTCTAAAATTCTCAATATCCGTTTGGGCCTATGCATTAATGGCTTCTAACATTTTGACAATCTGGACAACAATACTCATCATGGCCACTTATAGTGACACCATATAATTTGTCTTTGGAGATGTGTATGAAGAAGGAGTACATATTCCTTCTATAATAGTTCCCGGACTAGATAATCCAAAATAAAAGTTGGATGTATTTTTGTAACCTCTCATTACAGAATTGCTACGATTATGGGATATAGGCATTGAAACATATGATGTGTTTATAAAGCAGAATTTTCAGATGTGAGTTGCTTTGATGTGGACTGTGAGTGATTTCCCTGCATACAGTATGTTGTCTGGGTGAAGTACGTAGGGTAGACTTGCATGTCCATATTACAAGGAACTAATGGATTCTTTCACTTTTCTTAAATGGGGTAAGCAATTGTGGTTTGATTGCCATCGTAAGTTCTTACCACCTGATCATCCTTTTAGACGAAACAAATTAGCTTTCATAAAGAACAGAGCTATTTGAGCATCTGTTTCACCTATACGTTCAGGATTTGAATTGTTGTAGAAAATAACTAGTTCGAAATTAATAAGGGTAATCGAAATAAGAGCTTATGATGTGAATGCTCAAATTGCAAAGTGAAGCGGATTTGGATGGAAGAAACGAAGTATATTTTAGGATTTACCATATTAGATGACTAATTTGATCATACATAATTTGGATGTCATGCATATTGAGAAGAATGTGTTTGAAAATATCTTCAATATGGTAATAGACATCCTAGGGAAAGATAATGTTAAATCCAAACAAGACTTGAAATAGTTCTGCCTCTGTAAGGAGTTAGAGATGGATGAAGTGTTTGAAAAATATCTGAAGGCAAAATATGTGTTCGATAAGCAAGCCAAATAAGTCTTATGTGAATGGCTGAAAGATCTGAAATTTCTTGATGGGTATGTATCTAATATGGGTCGATGCGTTGATCAGCAGAAACTAAGATTGTTTAGGATGAAGAGCTATGATTGTCATGTTTTTATGCAACACTTGCTTCTCATTGCTTTCTATGAAAATTTCCCAAGGGATGTCTAGCAACCATTAATGGATTTGAGATTATTTTTTAAGGAACTCACTTCAACACTTCTTAGAGAAGAGGATATGGCAAGGCTTGAAAATACCATTCCACTCATCTTGTGTAAACTGGAATGCATTTTTCCTTTAAGTTTCTTTGACTTCATAGAGCATCTAACAATACATTTTGCTTATGAAGCTCGTATAGCGGGTCCCATTTAGTATCGATGGATGTATCCATTTAAGAGGTAAAATATTTGACTATTTTAATATTTACAATCACATCCATTAATTTATACCCAAATGTCATAATATATGATATTTATCTGTTGTAGATTTAATGGACATTTGAAACATAATGTCAAAAATAAAGCAAGGGTTAAGGTCTCCATCTGTAATGCATACTTAGTTGAGGAAGTCTCATCATTCTGCTCTTCTAATTTCGAACCCCATATCTATACAAAGGCATAGGAGCGTAGCTCAAAATAATGATGGTGGAATGCTTGAAAAAGCAAATATTCCTAGTATTTTATCAATATTCACTCATCTAGGGAGACCATTCGGTTGACCTAAAATGAGATTGATGACCGATGAAGAATACAAGGCAGCTCAATCCTACATTCTTTTGAATTGCTCTGAAGTTGCAAAATACATTGAGTAAGTTACAACTTAATTAAAATAACTCATTAATCCTTGTATTTTGCAATGTTTCCTTTCCATTTTACTTACTATTTTCCTTATGAATGAAGCTTATACATTGATATGTTGAAGCAAACTGTGCCGAATATAACAACAATTGATATAGACAAAAATTAGAGATAGAATTTGCGCAATGGTTTCATTCATATGTAAGTTTAAGGTAGTACGTTACTTAAAAATTAATCTTAAATTTGTATCCTATACCATCATATTTATATGTTTATTTTTGTCATAGGCCACTAATCCTAGGAATAGAATTACAAATCAATTCATTCTTGATCTGTCCAAGGGTCCATTATGGTATGTTACGACCTATCCTATTTACTTTGTAAATGGTTACAAGTTTCATATTGAAAAACAAAGTTCGGGTTGGTCATCAATAAATTGCGAGGTATGTATAAAGGGTTCCAATTATAGTGAGAATGTATTTGACTATTACGGTCGATTAACGGATGTAATGCAATTGGAATACCTTGCACTTCCAATTAAGAGGACTGTTTTGTTTAAGTGCGAATGGTTTGATCCAACGCCAAATATGGGAACAAAAGTTCATGAGTAATATAATCTTGTTGAAGTCAACCATAGGCGGCGATTTAATAAATATAAGCCATTTATACTGTAGTGCAAGCTTGTCAAGTGTGTTATGTTTCCTATTTGAGTCTATGACGAGATAAAGCAGATTGGTGGGCAGTATGCAAGATTAAAGCTAGATTAGCCGTAGAGATTAAGGAGGGTAGTGAAATAAGTATAACATTTGAAGAACCATTTCAAGATGATGAAGTTGATGAGCCTATGCTCAAAGTTAACGATGACGAGCCTCTTACAACTTTAAATGATTCTGATGAGCCATTAGTTGAAATGGATGACGAAGATGATAATGATATAGAAGATGAACCCAAATTTGATTCATATGTCAAGACATCTAAGGAAAACATAAATGAAGATGAGCTCAAAGAAATAAATTCTGAATAAATGTATTTATATTTCAGTGATTGTGCATGATTTTTTCTAAATTGTGTAAAAGAATATTATTTTTATATTTACAATGTTACATTATATCTCAATGAAGTCATTTCTAACTTGTGTTGTAATTTTTTTTTATATTTACATTGTTATTCCGCAATTATGCCATATCAATTTTCCATATATTTTTTTATTTTTTTACTTTTTATGTACCATTATATAATGAATGAATTTATTAAACTTAATGAATTATATAGATGTCAATTCTGAGACGTATATCGACTCCTAGTAGCAGTACATTGATGTCCCAGAAACGGCGTCACTCCTAGGGAGGGCTTGCTACCATTGGTGATTTCCCACTACCAGTGCATCACTTCCCACTACCCTTTCTTCTTTACCATCTATCTCTTTTTCTATACCTCCCACAGTCACCCTTTCGACTATCACCACACAGATCCCTTTATCCTCTCCTCCTCCCTCGTTTACTGCTCCATCCATTGGTCCTATACTTTCATCACCTTCCATTATTTCTTCTTCCATTTTCTCTCCATCCATTATGCCTTTTTCTGTTACCCCTCCATCCACTGTCCCTTCTTCTGTTACCCCTTCATCTACTATTTCTTCTTCTGTTACCTATCCATCCATTATCCCTTCTTCGGTTACCCCTCCATCTATTATTCTTTCTTCCGTTACCCGTCCATCCATTGTTCCTTCGCCCATTACTTCATCTACCCATCCTTCATTTTCTACACCTGCTGCAGTACCTCTACAACTGCTCCTACCACTGCAGTAGGTCCATCCATAGTCCCACCAGTCCTGACACTAGATTTGGGGTGTAGGCAACATTTCATGCTGGTTGGAGATGTGTAAGTATTATATTTCTTAAGGTAATTCTTAATTTATAATCTCATACTTTTTGTTTAACTAACATTTAAGCATTTTAATTTCAGAATGTATCCGCTAGAGTCGGTGCAGACAATTACCAAGATATTCAAGAACCAGCTGAGACCTGAAGGCACACGTTGGAAATCAGTTCCTCAAGAGATGAAAGAGTTCTACTGGAAAGAGTTTCTGGTAATAAATAACTTATTATATAAAATTTGAAATTACATATATATGTATAAATATATATATAATAGTATATTAGATATGATAAATAACATTATATTATATATATATATATATATATATATATATATATATATATATATATATATATATATATATATATTCATATATATATTTGTACATATATATATATATACATATATATATATGTACATATATATGTACATATGTATATATGTACATATATATATATATATGTGTGTGTGTGTGTGTGTGTGTGTATAGATATATATATGTATGTACATATATATATATGTACATATATATATATGTGTGTACAGATATATATCTGTACACACATATATATATCTGTACATACATATATGTACATACATATATATATATATATATATATATATATATATATATATATATATGTACATATATATGTACATATGTACATATGTACATATGTACATATGTATATACATACATATATATATATATATATATATATATATATATATATATATATATATATATATATATATATATATATATATATATATATATACATATGTACATATGTACATATGTACATATATATGTACATATATATATATATATATATATATGTACATATGTACATATGTACATATGTACATATGTATATATATATATATATGTATGTATATATATATATGTAATATATATGTACATATGTACATATGTACATATGTACATATGTATATATATATATATATATATATATATATATATATATGTATGTACATATATGTATGTAATATATATGTACATATGTACATATGTATATATATATATATATATATATATATATATATATATATATATATATATATATATATATATATATATATATACATATGTACATATGTACATATGTACATATGTACATATATATATATATATATATATATATATATGTATGTACATATATGTATGTACAGATATATATATGTGTGTACAGATATATATCTGTACACACATATATATATATATGTATATATATATATGTGTGTGTGTGTGTGTGTATATATATATATATATGTGTGTACACACACACACACACACACACACACACATATATATATATATATATACACACATATATATATATATATGTACACACACACACACACACACACACACACACACATATATATATATATATATAATATATTCTAAAATAATAAATATAATAATAGTACATAATAAAATATATGTTGTATATAATACTATATTAAAAGATAATGAGTATAATAAACATAATTAAGTATAATAATATATAATAAACTGTAATAATATATAATAAAATATAATAATTTATTAGTAGTATGTATTAAATAGATACATACTATTAATAAATTAATTTTGATTTTTATTTATTAATTATTATGTGTATAGTGACTTGTATTTTTTTTTTTAAGAAATATTACTACTGGAATATCGCTATATTAGAGATGGTGTAGACAACTTTCTTTAAGAAGGCTACAATTTGGTACAAGAACTTCCTCTACGACATCAAGAGAAAGGGGAAGAAAAAGACATGGATCCCTCAGGAGACTTAGGATGCTTGAAAGGAACACTAGAATTCTTTGGAGCATAAGCAGTTATCCCAAAAGGCATCCTTGAATAGAAAGTCAGATAAAGGTGTGAACCCTCATTTCAACACCCTTAAAATTAATTCTGAACCCAACAATACTGACTGAGATTTTTGGCGCAATTAGATGCCTTTCTTACCCTGATAGGACCTTTTGTACCAGACATTATTTTTTCAAAACTGACCGAATTCTCTCTTAGACTGACTGCTCAAATGTTCTAAAATTAATTTCAAACCTATCGACGCTGACCGATTAATTTTTTGAGCTTTGTAACTCCCAAAAACTGATCCAGAAGTTTCAAAACCTAGCCAAGCAAAAAAGTAAAATTTCATCTTGCACTCTCACTGAGGTGCCGGCGACCCTCTTGGCAGCACATCGCCAGAGTCAACGGTGGCTCTGCCCAAAGTCCCAGCGGTGCTATTGGTGCTTCTGGTGGCGTTGGCCCCACTATACACTTGCAGTCTCCAAAATACCCCCAACCTGATTTTTCAGCCCTTTTTACCCCTACCCCTCATGGTCTTTTCACATTTTCACTACCTAAACTACCCTCATCTCCCTTTGCCTATAAATAGGCCATCCCTCCTTCATTTTAAAATACACCAAAGTTGATATTGATAGCTATCTATCAACTTTCTTTTTTCTTCTCCCTTCATCCACTCTCTAATTAATTAATTAATCATTTTAATTAATTAATTTTCTCATCCAAATCAAGTTAATTAATCTTTTTAATTAACTAAAAATATTTTTTTAATTAACTAAAAATCTTTTTTTAATCACTCACAAGTTAATTAATTAATTATTCTTTTTAATTAATTAATTACCCTTTTTTAAATTAAATCAAAAATCATTTTTTTTAACTCATCCACTATTTTAATTAATTAATTCACTCATTAATCATTTTCTTTAATCATTAATCAATCCACTTGCCCAGTCTGATAAAACGAAACTTCGGTCCAGCAAAACACTTTTTCCATCTCGTCCATCAAAATCTAAGGTATTTTCATCAAATTCATTCTCCAAACCAAAAATCATTTTAATCATTCTGTAAACCCTTTTACTTAATCGTGGAATGAACTACGCAGATTTTGATCGCTATTTAAACATGATACGTAGGCATGTTTGGAATTTAAATCCAAATTTCAAATCCAGTTTTTCAAATTAAACTTATTTTCCATTTTTCTTGAATGTAATTAATTATCTTTTTTTATGATATTTGTAAGGGAATATATGATTTTTTTGAAATCTCATAAGAGTTAGACAAGACATCCCATTTTTTATCAATGTAATTATCTTAATTGGAATTAAGGAGTGATCATGTGGTTCTCCTAAATCTTTAAGGATTAGAGAGAACACTCTCCTTTATTTATGAATGCTTCATTAATCTTCATGCATCCATGTTATGCCATATCCATACATTTTATTTGCAATTATCATCTTATAAATGTCATTCCTGAAATCTAATTTTTAAGTCAAATTAAACTTAAGAGCCAAATTTAGATTATCTAAAACCAAAAACCTAATTCCCGAACTCAACCTGGTTCGAGACTAGTGATTTTATGCTTGGGTGATTAATTAAAAATTAATGAATTGGAATCAACTAGGTTTTTTCTTAATTTTCCAATTTAAAAAATAAATTAGGGTAGTGACTCCCAAAATCATTTTCAGAAATCAACCAAATCCAAACCTGAGGGTTCCATCATAAGTCTAAACCCAAATAAGCATGTCAATTCTCTTAGTAGACTAGGCGGGTGCTCGGGCGAGACCTCATAAAAGGCGGTCCAGCTAGTGGACCCTCTAAGCATACTGGAGAGTCTATCCCTGCAATGAAGCATGCCAAAAAATTAGTAAGATGTCGATTTTTATTATAATAAGTAATTAAGTCGTTAAAAAATTTTGGTACATACTTTAAAAATTCATTTATTTTTCTAAGTTTTTAATTTCATAATTTTTTTTATTTACTAATTTTGGAATCATACTTTTAATTTTTAACAGAGAAATAATCTTGGTCGGAACCCTACTCCTGAGGAGATCTTCATCCGCATCTGCACGAGGAAGGAAGACTAACAGACCTTTGTCGACCAGTGCTCCCAGCGGATTCTTGTAAGTTTTAATTACCAATTTTTTTATTAAAGTAAATTAAAAATTTTAAATGCTAACTATTATTATATAAAAAACAGGAGGATCTCAGAAACCTCCATAAGCAGATGTCGCAGCCGACCCCCAGATCCACTGAGCCAGCTTAGGTAAATGAGTTTGAGCTATACTTTAGAGCTGTTGGAGGTCGGGAGAAGGGACCTCCAAACTTGAGGGTTCCATCATAAGTCTAAACCCAAATAAGCATCTCGATTCTCTTAGTAGACTAAGCAGGTGCTCGGGCGAGACCTCATAAAAGGCGGTCCAGCTAGTGGACCCTCTAAGCATACTGGAGAGTCTATCCCTGCAATGGAGCATGCCAAAAAATTAGTAAGATGTCAATTTTTATTATAATAAGTAATTAAGTCGTTAAAAAATTTTGGTACATACTTTAAAAATTCATTTATTTTTCTAAGTTTTTAATTTCATAATTTTTTTTATTTACTAATTTTGGAATCATACTTTTAATTTTTAACAGAGAAATAATCTTGGTCGGAACCCTACTCCTGAGGAGATCTTCATGTGCATCTACACGAGGAAGGAAGACTAACAGACCTTTGTCGACCAGTGCTCCCAGCGGATTCTTGTAAGTTTTAATTACCAATTTTTTTTATTAAAGTAAATTAAAAATTTTAAATGCTAACTATTATTATATAAAAAACAGGAGGATCTCAGAAACCTCCATAAGCAGATGTCGCAGCCGACCCCCAGATCCACTGAGCCAGCTTAGGTAAATGAGTTTGAGCTATACTTTAGAGCTGTTGGACGTCGGGAGAAGGGACCTCCAAACTTGAGGGTTCCATCATAAGTCTAAACCCAAATAAGTATGTCGATTCTCTTAGTAGACTAGGCAGGTGCTCGGGCGAGACCTCATAAAAGGCGGTCCAGCTAGTGGACCCTCTAAGCATACTGGAGAGTCTATCCCTGCAATGGAGCATGCCAAAAAATTAGTAAGATGTCGATTTTTATTATAATAAGTAATTAAGTCGTTAAAAAATTTTGGTACATACTTTAAAAATTCATTTATTTTTCTAAGTTTTTAATTTCATAATTTTTTTATTTACTAATTTTGGAATCATACTTTTAATTTTTAATAGAGAAATAATCTTGGTCGGAACCCTACTCCTGAGGAGATCTTCATGTGCATCTACACGAGGAAGGAAGACTAACAGACCTTTGTCGACCAGTGCTCCTAGCGGATTCTTGTAAGTTTTAATTACCAATTTTTTTATTAAAGTAAATTAAAAATTTTAAATGCTAACTATTATTATATAAAAAACAGGAGGATCTCAGAAACCTCCATAAGCAGATGTCGCAGCCGACCCCCAGATCCACTGAGCCAGCTTAGGTAAATGAGTTTGAGCTATACTTTAGAGCTATTGGACGTCGGGAGAAGGGACGAGTCTATGGGATGGGTTCGATGGTTCACTTTTTTGGACACTTATTTTATAGCTCCACCACCACTACTACCGCCTATAGTTGAGCATATGTAGCAGGAGATCGATAGGCGAGTAGCCCAGATGCAAGAGGAGATGTAGCATGAGATGTAGTGGACAGTCTAAGAGCAGGTTGAGCTGCAGATGTAGCAATTCTTCTCACTGTACTTTGCTGGTGGTGTTGCTCCTCCACTTGTTCCACCTCCGGCTTCTACTACTTCTTAGCACACTTAAGCTAGAGATGTTGATATTGTTGCTGCTGATGCATATATAGTAGATTTGGAGCATGGCCAGCATCATCAGGAGGGCCACGAAGAGGATGATGATATTTAAGAGCACGATTAGTTAATTTTTTTCTTTTTTTAGTTTAGTTATTTGCAATATTTATATGGTGTATAGTATATTATATTTTTTGTAAATAATATTACGTTATATAATACTTAATTTTGATATTAATGTTATATATCATATTATATATTTATTTATAATTTTTAATTAATATATATTTTATAAAATTAATTTATTAAATATTTTATAAAGTTTTAAAAAAATACTGTCCAATTTACTGACAGAACGTAAATATTTTTCAATATTTTATTGACAGATTACTAACCGAAATTGTTTTTAAATTATTTTTTTAAAATTATTGACGGATTAATGATAGTTTCTCATAAAATATTATTTTTTAAAACATATTTTACTGATCGTTACTTTAAAATATTATTTTTGACTAGAACTTACTGATAGATTACTAACCGATTAAATTATTTAATTATATTTTAATGATGGATTACTGATGAATTTTTATTTTTGTTGACAGATTAGTGATAGACTATGATTATTTAAGACCTTTTTCGAATGAAATTACCGACCATTTTTTAATGAAATACTGACCGAATTCCATTAGTAAATTTACAGACGGATTGTTTTATCCATCGCTGACAAATTACTGATCATTGTTTTACCGACAGATTTTGTCCGTCTCTAATCTGTTAGTAAATTCATTTACTGACGAATTTTTAATGGTTACTTATGGATTTTTTTGTCTGTAAATAACTAGATTTTTATAGTGATGTTTCCTCTATTTAAAAATGTGTTGTTTAAGTGAGGATCTAATTGTCTTCAGATAAAATTGTAATTATTTCTAAACCCTTCTTTATTTGCGCTATTCATATGAAAAGACTTCATTCTAGCAAGGATGTTTTTGTCTTTGTACAAAAATGAGTATATAAGGTTTTAGGGTTTTCCTTTTATCTTCTTTTCTTGATGTTGCACCTCTCTCCTTTTCTTCTTTGTTTTCTCTTATGTTTGTAAGAATGAGATATTTCATCTAATTTATGGCAGAGATGTTCCACATCCAAGTAACTTTTTCATTTTCTATAGTTTTAGTTTTTTAATAGAAAATAATATTTTTGCCTTATATGCTAGAGAAGATTGTTGATTAGAATATAATTTCGATAAGTACTATGGTAATGAAATGAAGATAGGCTCGAAAGAGCCTTTTTGATGCTAAGTAAATTGCTTGCTTAATTTGCAACTCTAACATTTCTATATGCACATTAATGGGTTGGAGAAAATTTCTATGATAATATATGGAGTATGTAATAGTATTAGAGAATGGAAATTGATATGCCAAAGTGAAAGGAAAGGAAGAAAATTACAAGAAAATGCCAAGTATAAAAATGTGCATAAATGGGCTTTTAGATTCTAAGGCCTAAGCTCACTAGTTGGTCGACCCACCGATGCCTATAATTTGGTGGGAATAAACCTTACTAAGGTTAAAAATAGTTAACTAGACTTAGATTGGTGATAAGATAAATTAGTAACAAAAAATAACTTAATAGCCATAAATTTTGACTAAAGTCAAATTCCGATAACTTAATAATTACAGTACAGTTTACAATACATATAAATCTGATAACATATTAATACTAAACCTTCAATAACAATGGAGCTCTAGAGTACTAGTCTTCAAAGTTACATATCCAAAATTTAAAACATCAAAATTAGTAGAGCAATTTCCAAGTGGGGAATTTACCTTGCTAACTCGTCATCCTGAAACTAACTCATTTGGCTCTTACCAATATTGATGCCTAACCTCACCACTGACCTGAACCTCACAAAAACATATAGTGCTCATCATCACCCACTGACCATCATCTATTCAGGATTGATTCCACTCCAAATAGACTCGATTCTTCCTATAAATAGAATAGATTCTTCCCAAAAACCTCAACACCTTCCTTTTATCGCCATTATCCCTCACTCTCGCTATTTATTTTAGTGCTTGAAAAAGCTTAGGTCTGGTTTTGATTTTTGCTTGGATAAATGGTTTTTGGTTTTTTAAAATAGGCAAATCGGGTATGGTATTTATGGTTGAAACAAACAAACTGGTGTAAGGGTATGGTTTATTTGAAGTCTAATAGGGATTTTCGCATTTGGGTAATAGTTTCTACCATATGGGTTTGCATTTTGTGTTCTTATAGAAAATGAAATTTCAAAAATAATGATAAAATTATATTTATTATGTAACAACCCACATTTACCTTAGGAGTTTTCATAACAAATTTATTGAATTTAGAGTTATTGTGACAAAATATATGATTTTATGAAAATTCATGTGTGATATGATTTATAAGTATGTGGCATGATAAATTAATTTTAATATGCCTAATATGAATTATTAGTGTGAAATAAATGATTTATATGAAGTGCATTAGCATAAAATAATTTATTTTATATAAAATGAATTTTCAAGCAAAAAGACGATTTTTAAGCATAAAATAATTTTTATAAGTATTTTAAAATAATTTTTAAATAAAAGTTTTGGGGAAATTTTTGATGAAAATAAAAAGAAAAATATTTAATTTTTAATTACCTATAATCAGCCCCAAAATTAATTAAAAAACCCAAATTCTCAAAAACTCATTACACCAAAATACTCTTAACCTAGTTTATTAAGGGTAAACTTGAAAATTGTACCTCAAACCCTAGTATTTAATGTAAAATTCAGCCCCCATCAGTTTAGACAGCCTCCACTTTGTTATTCTTCAAAATTTTTATAGAAAAATTTATGCCAAAAATAATCTCTCAATCGAAATTCACAAAATACCTTCAATCTTTGCGATTTCTTGACCGTATTCGTAAGTTTTTCTTTTCTTTCAATTTCTTATTTGATTTCTATGAAATGAATTATGAGAAAATTATTTTAAACTAGACATTTACTGATTTCTATTGATTTAAATTAGTTTGGGTGAATTTTTGATAGAGAAATTAATTTCTCTACCAAAAACACCAACATTTTTACGCTATTTCTCCAAAGATGAATCTTGTAACTCAAAATTGAAATTTTCATGCATAAACTCAATAAACGGAAGGGAGGGGGGGTGCGATTTTTGCATCATTGAATTAAAAACTTATTTTTTATGTGTTTAGATGAAAAATATTGAATTAAATCATATTTCTGCATATTACTGTAATGACTGAAAAGTTTCAGAAAACAAAGAAATTTAAGATTTTCATTCTAGAACTTGAAAGTTAGATTTCTATGATTATATATGTTTGTGGCTGCTATTTGTGTATGATGGAATTCTAAATTGGTATTTATTTTGTTTAGATGAAAAATAATGATTTAAATCATGTGTTTACATATTATTGTAATGATCATAAAACATCAGAAAGCTAGAAAACTCATGATTTTCACTCAAAACCCTAAACTTAGAATTTTCATGTATGAGAATTGTCCATGGTTGATGAAAAATAATGATTTAAATCATGTGTTTACATATTATTGTAATGATCATAAAACATCAGAAAGCTAGAAAACTCATGATTTTCACTCAAAACCCTAAACTTAGAATTTTCATGTATGAGAATTGTCCATGGTTGACTGATTGGTGTGTATTAGTGTTCTAAACTGATAATTGTTATGATTGAATGAAAAATAATGGTTTAAAATACCTGTTTACATATTACTGTAATGACCAGAAAGTACCGTAAACAAGAAAACTCATAGTTTTTGTATCTTAAAACCTAAAATTCAGAATTTTCATGTATATATTATACCCATTGTTGCTGATTCATAGGGTTTTGTATTCTAAAATGATTTTTTTTTTGATTACATGAAAAATCTTGGTTCAAACCATGTTTCTACATATTACTATAATAGACAGAAAGTGCAAAAAGCAAAAAAATTTTGTTTTAAGTGCGAAAAGTAAGAAAATTTTGTTTTCTCTTTTAAAGGGTATTTGGCCTACAATGGAATTTTTATCCCAATGTCTATAAATTTTATGTGATGTATTTTATTGATTATTGACATGTATGTATGAATGATAAATTGTTAAATTGCATGTTAATTGAAGGAATGACCCTAAATAAGCCTAGAGGCAATTTGGTATACTTAAGGTATCTTAACGTTATGTTAAGATTAATATGTGAATGTGATTGGATAATATGGAAGTAGGTTATATGATGAGTTAATAATGAATTAATGATCTAGAATTTATGAAGAGATTGATTGAAGGAATTAATCATAAGAGATAAGCATGATGCTTGAATGGTTATTTGTTAAGTTGACATATATGGAAGTGTTAAGTGTATTAAGATGATTATTAAAGTAAATTGATATTAAGGTAATGATATTGTGTTGACCTTAGAAAGGTATTGACATGATTATAATATATTTTCATATGGGCCTATAAAGGCTAAGTGTACAAGACTTTTAAAGTCAACATGTGATGTGCAAGTGATGAGTGCACTTCTATGTGTAACTCTAAGTTTATGTGAATGTTGTATGTGCATGGGAGAGTTATGGGATAGGATAGCATCATGATTAAATAAATACTAAGTATTGAATTAAATATTATGTTAGAGCTTGAGGAGTTTTGGAGGTTCAAAAGGGCTACGTGTACTATGAGCAAAGGAACCACAAGGTGATAAACACTGTGTTCATTCTACAAGTGCGAGTAAACATTTTGTTATTGTTACAAGTACAAGCTACCATGATAAGTGAACCTTTCACATTCTTAAAACCCAAGTTCACTTCATTTTAAATTTGATTATATGATTTCTTTGTTAAACTTAGGTTGCCAAAGGACAATTGGTCCAAAGCCATTATTGTTTGTTCAATGATATGAAAGATCCTTCATAATTATTGCCTTACCTTATTTTCTTTTTGGAATCACACTATTCTATTATCTCTTATTTAATAAGTTGAATTGCTATTGCCAATATGCTACATGCTATTGCTTTCATTAAGTGCTATTGTTATAAGTGATTACCATTAGCTCTAGCTATGGTATCTATGACCCTTTTTATGTAGAAATCCTCCTACCAATATGAGTAATCATCAGCTATGTGTTAGAGTGATTATGGCAATAGCCTTCACTCTATGTGTTCGAGTGATTATGGCAATAGCCTTCACTCTATGTGTCCGAATGATTATAGCAGCAGCCTTCACTCTATGTGTTATGTGTTATAAGTGTGATTTTTACAAACCTTTTTAAATTACAAACTATGAATCATGAACTATAAGTTATGAGCTATGAGCCATTTCTAAGGGATATGTGTTATTGTATAAGTCCTTTGTTTACTCATTGAGATCATCTATCTCACCCCTTTTTCTTTGTGTGGTTCTAAGTGAGTAGTATAAGGAGGCAACATGATGGCTCAAGCATTCTACTTCGCTTTGAGGATTATTAGTTTAATATGTTATGAAGAGATATTTCTAGACGCTTTAGGAGTTTATTTTGAGATATTATCTATTGAGGCTTTAATTGGATTTCTAAATATTATTTTCTTATGGATTGTTTATGAAGTATCTAATTATTGTCTTTCGCAACTAAAGGTTTTTATATAAATGTTTTAAATGAGTTATTGTATAAGGTTTGGTACGATCTTAGGCATGATTTGTATAAGTATAAGTGGGTTCTACGGGCATGAGTGACCTTATGTCTCCCTATGTTTTAGGACTGTCATGTCTCTAAAATTGGGATATGACAAAGTTGGTATCAGAGCTATAGTTTTAAAGTCTAGTTTAGACTTATCTATTTATTTGGTTAATTAAGTATGATCCTGGAGTATAGAAATTTTCCTATCATGGCACTTGCAGTCTATCGTTAGTATAGTTCCGCGAAATCCTAATAAGCTATAGTACTCTTTATTATTGTTTGTTTATGTGCCTTACGATTCTCTTATCAAATGACTAAGAAGATCACCCTTGCTAGAGGACCTCGACCTAGAGCACCGCGTGTGGCCTGCAAGAGGACATGGAGAGAGATATTTGAGAAGGCCGTACCTGTGATCCACCTGAAGAGAGAAAAGACTCTTGACGAGGAGGACCCCGTAGAGTGTCTAGGTTATAAATGGATTCAGAGTAAGATGCAGAGGTTTGAGAGAGACTATTTGGAACTGATGGAAGAAAATCAATATCTTAGGTCCTTAGTGGATGCTTTGAGAAAGGATATGGAGAAGAGCTTAATGCTAAGAGAGCCAAATGCGTGGAACGTGATTAGAAAGGTAGGCATAAGAACAAGGGCCATAGAGGCTGGTATAGAGGTGTAGGAGGTCTAGGAAAGGAATCATTGCTAACAACTACAACACTCAGGAAGAGCGATGGTCAATTGAAGCAGTTTCCTACTTGTTGCCATTGTGGCCAAAACATTCTAGGGTTTGCCAAAAGGCCTCTGGCTTATGTTTGAGGTGCGGACAGATGGATCACTTCATCAAGGATTGCCCTAAGATAAGGAACTCAGGAAATACGACCTTGACGCCTCCACCACCTGGACCATCGCAACCTCAAGGGCAAGGAGCCAAGAATAAGAGACATAATTAAGACTTCCACTAGTAGATGTAACAATTAGCTTAGGGGCATAGGACTTATATGATGTGAATAATATTATTTGATTGCTTAGTGACTTAGTATGGATTGATTTTATAAAATGATTAACTTTAGACGATAGAATAGCTCATTATGCTATAAGTTATATGTTATATGATTAGGATACTTGATACATGCTGTATGCTATGTGACATATACTATGTTATAAGTGATATGTGATATATGTCTTGTGATACGATATGACGGGTATTCATGAAAATGCATGCTAAGTATGACATTTTGATATTGGAATTAAATGGATTAGAAAGAGAAGTGGACTAGGTTTTGATCCAATTGAGATTAATGATTGATAGGTATAATGTTATGAGGTATGAAATACTTACATGTTACAATGGTTTGATATATGAATTATATAGAGTTATTAAATGATAATCTTGATTGATGCCATAAGAAGAGAAATGATATTTAGTAATGATCAGCAAGAGAATGATACATAAGTGTGCAGTAGGAAGTAAGTGAAGTACATTAAGGAATTTATGGCATAAATGCCACCCTATAGACAAAAACAACAAGAAAGTTAAGGATTTCTCTATCACTTATGTAGATATCGAGTATAGTCAAAAAAATAATTTTTATCTAGTGTGATTTAAAAGAAGAGGGTATTATTCCCATTCGAATTTTTAGTATAAGATGCTTGATTGATTCTAGTGCTATGCATTCGTTTGTGTCTCCATATTTTGCTAGGAGTCTTGGCAGAGATAAGGAATAAATTAATGAATCCTTAGTAATGTTGACTCTTTTGGAAGAAATGATGGAAGTAAGGTATTGTTTAAGGATTGTGAAGTAGACATTGATAGACAGAAACTTCCTATGGAGTTATTAGAACTTGATGTTCTAGAATTCGATGTGATCTTAGGAATGATTAGCTATATGAGTATTGAGCTTGTATTGATTGTAGAGAAAAGCAAGTAGAATTTCAAGCTAAGGATGGGGAGAAATTTGTGTTTCAAGGAGATACCTATGATTTAGGTCTACTAGCGTAATCATGGAATGGATGAGTATACTTAGGAAGCCAAGGAAGAGATGCAGCAGAAGCATCCCCAGTTTTTTGAGAACATGTGAGTAAGTATTGAAATTCGAGGACAATTTTTTTTTAAGAGGGGAAGACATAAAAGGATAAGTATTCTCAGACTTTTAATGATGATAAAAGGATAAGTATGATGCTAGTAGAGATTCTTTAGTGATGAGATTCTTTTGAGTATATAGGTTGCAATCAGAGTATAAGGATTTGAATTTTTTTTAAGTAATAGATGTTAAGGCCATACGAACTGTAAATTTGACGATCCATGAGGTCTTAGTCTATGAGGGTATAAAATGATTTAATTCAAAATTTTAAATGATTTTAAGATTAAATGTTCTAGATTTGATTTGATTATGTAAAATATTCTAGAGTTGATTTGATTATGTACTTATGTCCAGTGTGTCTGTCTATATGCATTGAGTTTTATTTTATAGAATCATATCATGAACCACATCAAGGTTGTATACATGCATGGATGAAAATGTTTTGATTCTTATAAATGATTCTACGTAGTTTTGAAAATATAAATAGTTTTGAATATACCGAAAAGGGGTTTGAGTCCTCTAGATGAGAAATGTTTTAAGGTGTTAGAAATAATAATGTTCAATTGAGGTTACTGGAAAATTTGGTAGTAATCTTTAGTATAGGAAGAATTTTTTTGTCACATCCCAACTTTAGAGATATGACGATCCTAGAACATGGGGAGATATAAGGTCACCCATGCCAGTAGAACCCACTTATACAAATACTGCTTAGGATCATACCAAAACTTCTTACATTAACTTAAATAAACCCTTCATTTATTTTTTTAGAAAACCTTAAGTTGCAGAAGTATAGTTAAAATATACTTTAAACATAATCCATAGGGAAATAATATTTAGAATCCGGTTAAAACCACGAAAGATAACATTTCAAAATAAACATCCAAAAATAAATATTTTCGGAGCATCTAAGGATAACTCTTCATAACATATTAAATAATTATCTTGGACAAGGAATCCCCAAGCAAAGTAGAATGCTTGAGCCTTCACCTTGCCTCCTTACATTTACTTACCTGAAACCACACAAGGAAGAAGCGGTGAGATAGATGATCTCAATGTGTAAATAATATAACATAAACGATATCATATATCCCATTTTTAAGGAAAGCCCATTGCATATAACACATAGTTTATGATTTGCAAATCATCATTTCACAATTTACAATTTAGCTAGATTTTCACTTTAGCAGGTTTGCAGAAATCACATTTAAAATATTTATTACCCAATCAAAGTAAATAACTATACTAGCTCATTCACTCAAGGGAGAGGTGGCCTCATACCAAATTCCAACTCCTAACCCATTACTTATAAAGTCATGAAACTGATCAGGCTCTATGGCTAGAACTACCCCTTCTAGCTGAGGTGGATACACAACCCCTATCCATCGGCTTAAGACCATGTGCACAGGTTCTGATGATTACCTACATTGGCACGAGGATTTCTACATAAAGGGTTCAAGGTACCATAGCTAGAGCTAATGGTAATCAAATAACAATATCACATAAGATAACAAAAACAAGTATCCTGATAGTAATAGTAGTTTAACTTTTGAATAAGAGATACAGTGATAGTGTAGTTCTAGAAAGAATATAAGTTAGGTTAATAATCACAAAAAGTATTTATCATTGGATAATCACAAATGGCTTTGGACCAAATGTCCTTTGGCAACCCAAGCTTAACAAAGAAATCACATAGTCAAATTTAAAATGGAAATGAATTTGGGTTTCAAGAATCTCAAGGGTTCTCACAACATAATCATGATAGCTTAAACTTGTAACAATAGCATGATGTTTACTCACCTTATGGTTCCTTCGCTCCTAATACACGTAGCCCTTAGACTTCTAAGACTCCTCAAGTTTTATCATAATATTTAATTCAATACTAGTATTTATTTAATCATGATGCTATCCTATCCCATAACTATCCCATGCACATATAACATGTACATACACTTAGAGTTGCACATATAAGTGCACTCATCATTTGCACATAATATGTTGACTTTTAAAAGTCTTGCACACTTAGCCTTTATAGGTCCATATGAAAACACATCATAATTCATGTCAATACCTTTCTAAGGTCAACACAATATCATTATCTTAATATGAATTCACTTTATCAATCAACTTAGTACACTTAACACTTTCATGTATGTCAACTTAACAAATCACCTTTCAAATATCATGCTTAACTCTTATAGCCCATTCATTCAATCAATCTCCTCATCAATTCAAAATCATTAATTCATTATCAAGTCATCATAAAATCTATTTCCATATTTCCTAATCACATTCATATTCTAATCGCAACATAAGATTAAGATACCTTAGGTATACCTTAAGTATACCAAAGTGCCTCTAGGCTTGTCTAGAGTCATTCCTTCAATCAACATGCAATTTGAACATTTATCATACTTACATACATGTCAATAATCATTAAAATATATCACACAAAAATTATAAACATTGGGATAAAAATCCCATGGTAGGCTGAATATCCTATTAAGAGAAAAACTGAATTTTTCTTACTTTTCATACTTTTTGTCTATTATAGTAATATGTAAAAATATGGTTTGAGCCAAAATTTTTCATATAAACACAACAAAAATCATTTTAGAACATCAATCTATATGAATTAGCAACAATAGGCATGATATATGCATGAAAATTCTAATTTTAGGTTTTAGGAGGCAAAACCATGAACCTTTCTTATTTTCGGTATTTTTTGGTCATTACAGTAATATATGAACAAGTGGTTTAAACCATTATTTTTCATTCAATCATAGCAATTATCAGTTTAGAACATTCCCATGTATGAATTGGCAGCCATTGATCATAATTATGCAAGAAAATTCTAAGTTTTAAGGCTTAGGGTGAAAATCATGAGTTTTCGCGCTTTTCGTTCATTACATCGATATGCAAATACATGATTTAAATTGTTATTTCTCCCCCAAACAAAACAAATTGTCATTTTAGAATCCATCCATACACAAATTGGTAGCCATATGTACAAGAAATCATAGAATTTTCCAACTTCTAAGTTCTAGCATAAAAACCTTGAATTCCTTTGTTTTTTGAAACTTTTCGGTCATTACTGTAATATGTAGAAATATAATTTGATCCAATATTTTTCATCAAAACATATCAAAAATTAGTTTAGAATCTAAATATGCAGTAGCTGCCCTCCTTAATGAATTTATGTTTGGAAATTTCAATTTTTGAGTTATAGGATTCACCTTTGGCGAAATCGCTTAAGAATGTTGATGTTTTCAATAGAGAAATTAATTTCTCTTTTGAAAACTCACCCAAATTAAATTAAATATATAGAAATCAGTAAATAACCAGTTCAAAATAATTTTATGATAATTTGTTTCATAGAAATAAAATAAAAAATTGAAAAGAAAGAAAAATTTACGAAACGGTCGCAAAATCGCAAAGTTGAAAGTGTTTTTGAGAATTTTGGTAGATAGAAATATTTTGAGAAAATTTTCTTGTCAAAATACTAAAAAATAGAATGGTGGCTGCTGAAAATTAAGGGTTGGCTGAAATTCTCATTATATATTAGGGTTTGGGGTACAATTTCCAAGTTTACCCTTAATGAGCTAGGTTAGGAGTTTTTGGTGTAGTGAGCTTTTGGGTATTTAGGCTTTTTATTTTATTTTGGGGCTGATTATAGGTAATAAAAAATAAAATAATTTTCTTATTATTTTCATTAGAATCTCCCCTAAAATATTTATTTAAAAATAATTTAAAAATACTTATAAAATTATTTTATGCTTAAAAATCATCTTTTTACATGAAAATTTATTTTACAAAAAATAAATTATTTCATGTAATGCATTTTATTTAAACAATTTATTTCACAATAATAATTCATATTAGGCATATTAAAATTAATTTAATATGCTCTAAACTCATAAATCACGTCACACATAAATTTTCATATAATCGCACAATTTGTCATAATAACCTGAAATTTAAATAATTTATCACCAAAACTCTTAGGGTAGGTATGGGTTATTACATTTTTTTATTGAGATAACCTAGAATGGCATAGAGTTGGAAAGATATAAGAGTTGCATAGAGATTTCATTGAATATTAATGGTACTATAAGGTTTATTATTTTAATATGGATAAATTAAATGATTAGGAATGTGAAATATAGCAAGATGTAGGTGGAAAATCTAAAGTGAGATGATATTATGAGCTAAATGTATAAAAATTATGAGGCATTAGGTAATAAAGTCATGATAATGATGTATATATTATACAGAAAGAGAGTAAGTCTGAAATAGTAATAAGAAGTTTATTTGAGATTATAAATTAATAGAATGCAAGTTCGTTTGGGATATGATATATATAAGAATGTTTGTTAAGTTTAAATATGTTTTAATTGATGAATGAAGGGAGTGAAAATTGTAATGTTAGCAAGGTGTTAACACACGAAAGTATCTATTGAAGTTATAATAGATTAAGTACTAATTATTAATATGGAAAGAGGATTATCGAATATCAATTGGAGTTATTAATTTAGAATTATCTGTTGGATTCTTATAATACCAATGTGATAAATAATGAATGGAAGTGGTGAGTAAGGTATTAGTATAAAAGTTAATATTAATAGAGATATAAGGAAAAGAAGTGCTTGGGATGATATTAAATTGAAGGTGAAATTAAAAGTTCTATTACTTTTGTGCAAGGTTAAGGGATATAAATTATTAAGGATTAGTTTAAGATTTGTTTGAACAAGAGTTTAACATAGTTGTAGCTTAAGCTGAAGGTTTATCAATGTGATTTTTGATAGATTGTGAGTATATACCTTACTGTATTTGATATGTTAATTATAGTTAGATATTATGTTTGAGTGGCGTAGTAGAAGCGCAGCAGAGAAGTTAAGTAGAGTGTGTTGTGCTGTTAAATTTGAAAATTCGAGGATGAATTTTTTTAAGAGGGGAGAATGTAACAACCCCTCCCACCTTAGGAGTTTTCATGACCAAATTGCTTGAATTTAGAGTTGATGTGATAAAATATGTGATTTTATGAAAATTTATGTGTGATGTGATTTATGAGTATGTGCCATGCTAAATTAATTTTAATATGCCTAATATGAATTATTATTGTGAGATAAATAATTTATATGAAGTGGATTAGTATAAAATAAATTATTTTACATAAAATGAATTTTCATGTAAAAAGGCGATTTTTAAGCATAAAATAATTTTATAAGTATTTTAAAATAATTTTTAAATAAATGTTTTGGGGAAAATTTTAAAGAAAATAATAATAAAAATATTTTATTTTTAATTGCCTATAATCAACCCTAAATTAATTGAAAAGCCCAAATATCCAAAAGCCTAGTACACCAAAACACTCCTAACCTAGCTCATTAAGGGTAAACTTGAAAATTGTATCCCAAATCCTAGTATTTAATGTAAAATTCAGCCCCATCAGTTTAGATAGCCTCCACTCTGTTATTCTTTAGAATTTTTATGGAAAAATTCTACCCATAAATGATCTCTTGACCAAAATTCACAAAATACTTTCAAACTTTGCGATTTCGCGACCGTTTCATAAATTTTTCCTTTCCTTTCAATTTGATATTTGATTTTTATGAAACCAATCATAGAAAAATTATTTTGAACTAATATTTACTGATTTTTATTAATTAAATTTAGCCTAGGCGAATTCTTGAGAGAGAAATTAATTTTTCTCCCGAAAACACAAACATCTACACGCAATTTCTCTAAAGGTGAATCCGACAATTTAAAATTTAAATTTTCATGCATAAACACTATTGGGGGGGGGGGGGGGGTGGTGATTCTTGCATATTTGTTTTCTAAATGGATTTTTGATGTGTTTAGATGAAAAATATAGAATTAAAACATATTTCTGCATATTATTGTAATGACTGAAAAGTTTCAGAAAATAAGGAAATTCATGATTTTCGTCCTAGAACTTAAAAGTTGGAAATTCTCATATGTATGAACTCTAAGGGCTGCCGAATTGTATGGATTTATATTCCAAATTGATATTTGTAATGTTTAGATGGAAAATAATGATTTAAATCATGTGTTTACATATTACTGTAATGATAAAAAAACACCAAAATGCTAGAAAACTCATAATTTTCACTCTAAATCCTAAACTTGGAATTTTCATGCATGAGAATTGTCCATGGCTGACTGAATGGTGTGGATTAATATTCTAAAAGGATTTTTGTTATATTTACATGAAAAATCTTGGTTCAAACAATGTTTTTAAATATTACTGTAATAAACAAAAAGTGCAAAAATTAAGAAAAATGCATATTTTCCATTGAATATAGCATTCCGTCATTGTTGGAATTTTTATCCCAATATCTATAATTTTTATGTGATGTGTTTTAATATTTATTGACACGTATATTTGAATGATAAATGGTTAAATTGCATGTTGGTTGAAACAATGACTCTTGAAGGAATGACTTTAGACAAGGTTAGAGGCGATTTGGAATACTTAAGGTATCTTAACCTTATGTGGTGATTAATGTAAAAATATGATTGGATAATATGGAAGTAGGTTGTATGATGAGATGATAATGAATTAATGATCTTGAATTTATGAAGAGATTGATTGAATGAATTGGTCATAAGAGATAAGCATGATACTTGAAAGGTTATTTGTTAAGTTGACATATATGAAAGTGTTAAGTGTACTAAGATGATTATTAAAGTGAATTGATATTAAGATAATGGTATTATGTTGACCTTAGAAAGGTATTGACATGATTTGTAATGTGTTTTCATATGGGCCTATAAAGGCTAAGTGTATAAGACTTTTAAGTTAACATGTTATGTGCAAGTTATGAAGTGCACCTATATGTGCAACTCTAAGTATATATGAATACCATATGTGCATGGGATAGTTATGGGATAGGATAGAAT
The DNA here is from genome assembly GCA_947687605.1 of Reutealis trisperma. Lineage (NCBI taxonomy): Eukaryota > Viridiplantae > Streptophyta > Magnoliopsida > Malpighiales > Euphorbiaceae > Reutealis > Reutealis trisperma. The sequence continues at coordinate 119,930 of CANTUT010001443.1, forward strand.
CATGATTAAATAAACATTAAGTATTGAATTAAATATTATGTTAGAGCTTGAGGAATTTTAGAGGTTCAAAAGCGCTACGTGTAATAGGAGGGAAGGAACTACAAGGTGAGTAAACATCATGTTTCAAATTACAAGTGCAAGCTATCATGACATGTGTATCTTTGACATTCTTGAAACCCAAGTTCTTTCTATTATAAAATAAAACTTTATGATTTTTTTGTTAAGCTTGGGTTGCCAAAGGACAATTGGTCCAAAACTATTTTTGATTATCCAATGATAATACCTTTATGATTATTGCCCTAATACCTTTATGATTATTGCGCTAACTTACATTCGTTCTGGAACTACACTATCATTGTATCTTTTGTTCAAAAGTTAAATTGCTATTGTTATTGTGATACATGTTATTGTTACTTTAAATGTTATTGTTATATGTGATTACCATTAGCTCTACCTATAGTATCTTTAACCCTTTATGCAGAAGTCCTAGTGCTGATGTAGATAATCTTTGAAAGTCTTAACCTAATGGATAAGGGTTGTGTATCCACCTCAGCTAGAACGGGTAGTTCTAGCCGTGGAGCCTTATCAGCTTCACGCTTCTCTATGTGATAGGAGTTGGAATTTGGTTTAATGCCACCTCTCTTCTATGTGTTTGAGTGATTATAGCAACCACCTTCACTCTATGTGTTATGTGTTATAAGTGTGATTTCTGTAAACTTTATTAAATTGTAAACCTCGATTTATAGATTGTGAAACATGAACTATGTGTTATAAGCTATGGGTTTCCTTTTTAGAAAAGGGATATGTGTTGTTATATGTGCCATATTGTTTACTCATTGAGATTATCTATCTCACCTTTTTTCTTTGTGTGGTTCCAAGTAAGCAGTATGAGAAGGTAAGGTGATGGCTCAAGCATTCTACTTCGTTTAGGGGATTCCTTGTCCAAGTTAATTAATTTAATATGTTATGGAGAGATATTCATAGACACTCTGGGAGTTTATTTTGAGATATTATCTATTGAGGCTTTAATTGGATTTCTAAATATTATTTTCTTATGGATTGTATATGAAATATCTAATTATTGTCTTCTGCAACTAAAGGTTTTCATATAAGTGTTTTAAATGAATTATTGTATAAGGTTTGGTTCGATCTTAAGCATGATTTGTATAAGTGTAAGTGGGTTCTATGGGCATGGGTGACCTTATGTCTCCCTATATTCTAGGACCGTTATGTCTTTAAAATTGTGATGTGACAAATATGCTTATGACGTTATTTTGTGTTATGAACTTTTAAACTTGGAAATTGAGATATAATAAAATGACTATAGGACTGACAATATTGCTTAATTAAGTTTATTATTTGGTTAATGTGAAATGTGGTTTCAATATGTGAGTATATGCATATATGATGTGTTTTTGACTGTTTGTATATGATGATTGTATTGGTATGTTGGAAACTAAGTGTGGGTTGTTGAATTTTCCTTCTAACATAAATAGAATGGCGCCCTGTAGACGCATTCCACTTGTTGAGTGTAGCAACAGTGGTAACATATGGCACAGAACCAGGTGCCAAATGTTGCTTCATTTTGCATGCTGTTTGTATAAGGAGCCGTGCTGGCATGATGAGATACCATCGCTATCACATCCCAATTTTGGAGATATGACTGTCCTAGAATATGAGTAGACATAAGGTCACTTATGCCTACAGAACCCACTAATGCATATATAAACACTGCTTAGGATCATACCTAAACCTCATGCATTCCTCATGCATTAACTTAATTAAACCATTTATAAGAAAAATTATAAGTTGCGGAAGAATAGTTAAAATATACTTTAAACCCAATCCTTAAGGAAATAACATTTAAGACTCCAAATAATTTATCAAATGAATAATATTCCAAAATAAAACTCTTTAATAAGGACTCCCAGAGCATCTAAAAGAGACTATTCATATCACAATATAATAATAAACTTGGACAAGAAAATCCCCTAAGTGGAGTATATTGCTTGAGCTATCACTTTGCCTCCTCACAATGCTCACTTGGAAACCACACAAGAAAAGGGGTGAGATAGATGATCTTAATGAGTAAATAATAGGGCTTATATAATAACACATATCCCTTAGAAAAGGCTCATAGCTCATAACTCATAGTTCATAATTCAAAATTTATGATTCATAGTTCATAGTTTGCAATTTAGAAAGGTTCGCAAAAATCACACTTATTGCAAGTGAAGACCTTCCTCAATTCATTTGAATACACTGAAGAGAGGTGGCCTCAAGCCAAATTCCAACTCCTATCTTATAAAAAGCGTGAAGCTAATTAGGCCCTATGGTTTGAGCCGCCTCTTCTAGCTGAGGTGGATACTATGCCCCTATCCATCGGGTTAAGACCATGGTACAGGTTTTCATGATTTCCTACATTGGCATGAGGATTTCTACATATAAGATTCAAGGATCAGAATACACAAGTGAGACTTGGGCCCGACCTCATAATTCCTGCATATAAGAGTTTAGGGATTGGAATACATGAGCGAGACTTAGGCCTGACCTCGTAATTCCTTTGCTCAGATACTAACTTTGTCATTGGTCGAATGGCAAGAAAAGATAAATAATAGTGTAGTTCCAGAAAGAAATGCAAGGTAAAGTAATAATCGCAAAGGTTCTTTTCTTGTCAATGAATAAACAATAATAATTTTGGACCAAGTATCCTTTAGCAACCTAAGATTAACAAAGAAATCATATAGTTATAATTGAAAATAGAAAGGAACTTCAGTTTCAAGATTCTCAAAGATTCACATATCATGATAACTTATACTTATAACATGAATATAATGTTTACTCACCTTGTGGTTCCTTAGCTCCTAATTATTGTAGCCTTTGAACTTCTAATACTCCTCAAGCTTTATCATCTATTATAATTCAATACTTAGTATTTGCTTAACATCATGCTATCCTATCCCATAACTACCCCATGCACATATAACATTTACATATACTTGAAGTTACACATAGAAGTGCACTCATCACTTGCATATAACATGTTGACTTTTAAAGTCTTACACACTAAGCCTTCTTAGGCTCACATGAAATCACATTATAACTCATACTATGACTTTTCTAAAATCAAACACAATATATCATGATCTTAATATTAATTCAATTTAACATTCAACTTAGTGCACTTAACACTTTCCATATATATCAACTTAACAAGTATCCTTAAAGAGTCATGCTTATCTCTCTAGACCAAATCATACAATCAATCTTATAGTCAATTTAGGGTCATTAATCCACAATTAACACATCATAAGGCCTAATTCATATGCTACTTAATCATATACACATGTTAATCATAATATAGTAGTAGGGTTAGGAAACCCTAGGTAGGCTGAACCTCTCTAAACTTTGTCTAGAGCTATTCCTTCAACCAATATGCAATTAAATCATTTATCATTCATATATACATGTCAATAATAATTAAAACATGTCATATAAATATTAAAAACATTGGGATCAAAATCCCAATGTAGGCCAAATACATACTTTCATGGAAAACATGAACTTTCTTACTTTTCGCGCTTTCCATTCATTAAAGTAATATGTAGAAACATTGTTTAACCCAATATTTTTATGTAAACATAACAAAAATCATTTTAGAGTACCATGATGTAGGAATTGGCACCCCTTTAAATTATATGCGTGAAAATTTTCCAACTTTAGGTTTTAGGGTGAAAATTGTGAATTCTCTTGCTTTTTGTAACCATGAATTCTCTTACTTTCTGTACTTTCCAATCATTACAGTAATATATAGAAATGTGATTTAAATTAATATTTTTTATCTAAACATAACAAAAATTAGTTTAGAACACTTCAATGTGCAAATTGGTAGCCCTCTTATATAATTGCATGAAAATTCTAACTTTGAGCTTTAGGGTTCACCTTTAGTGGATGTGCGAATAAAGAGTTGTATTTTCGGTCGAAAATTAGTTTCTCCTTTAGAATAATCACCGAGGCTGAATTTAAACAAAAGAAAAATAGTAAATAAATAGCCCAAAATAGTTTTCTCAAGATTAGTTTTATAAAAATCAAATAGTAGATTGAAAGAAGAGAAAAACTTACGAAAATGGTGATGAAATCGCATGGTATAAAGGCACCTTGTAAATTTTGATTGAGAGAATATTTTTGAGAGAATTTTTTTATAAAAATTCTAAAGAATAATAAAATGGTGGCTGCCAAGATTAGGGCTGGGCTAAATTTAGGTTAATATATGTAGGTTTTGGCAAAATTACAAGTTTGCCATTAATGAGCAAGGTTAAGAGTGTTTTGGTGTGTTGGGCTTTGGTGAGTTAGGCCTTTTATTTTATTTATAGATTGATTATAGGTAATTAAAAATAGAATATTTTTCTTATTATTTTCATTGAAATTCTCCCTAAAATATTTATTTAAAAATATTTTAAAAATGCTCATAAAAATTATTTTATGCTTAAAAATCGCTTTGTGCATGAAAATTCACTTTATTTGCAATAAATCATTTTATGCTTATGCATTTCATATAAATCACTTATTTCACAATAATAATTCATATTATGCATATTAGAACCAATCTAACATGCCTTATACTCATCGATCGCATAACACATGAATTTTCATAAAAGCACATATTTTGTTGTAATAGCTGTAAATTCAAGTAAGTTGTCGTGAAAACTCCTAGGGTGGGTGTGGGTTGTTACAACTGCCTGTTGGCAACCAAAGGCTAGACTTACCGAAAGATGTTGAAGTTATACATCAAGTGATTCTCGCTTTGTGAAGGGAACTTGCTGAAGTTAGAGGAGTAAAGCAAGGGATGCCTCCACTACTACTTGTTTCTCTTGACTTACTTTGTGAGGAGGATGAAACACCATTGCCATCTACACAACCTTAGCATGTTAGGAGATGCACGTTGCTTGATGAAGGTGTTTCCATCAACGAGTTTAAAGGGATAAAATCGCTTGAGTTCAAAGGCGAAGAGGGTGAGGAACCACAAGAATTCCTAGATGAGCTGTATAAGATTGCACAAAGATTGGTATGCTCGGATGAGAAAGTGATGGAACTGGTCGGTATGTAACTAAAGAAGGTTGCTTGGGACTAGTTTTAGAGGAAAATCGAGGAGCGCTTGTATGGTGATGACTCGACTACTTGGGGTTGAGTTTAAGTAAGAGCTCCTGGACAAATACTTGACCGACAAGGAGCATCATAATCATACACTTCATTTTGAATAACTAAAGCAAAAGCCAAGGATGTCCATTTCTAATTATGCTTAAGAATTCAAGTGTTTAAGCAAGTACGCTGCCCATATCATCCCTACTGAGGTAAGCAGAGTTGATAGGTTCAGATGTAGACTGATTGCACCGTTGTTTAGTACTCTAATGGCTACTAATTTTCCTACTATGGCCAAATTGGTAGACAAAGCTAAGATGCTGGAAATAAGACATAAGACAGAATGAGCCGAGTGAACTAAGAGGGAGAACAAGAATAAGTTCAAGAGTAAGAGTCAAAGTAACCCACCTAAAGGAAATATTACTCAAGTCGCTGGTTTTGAGTGCACCATTACTCAAACATCATACAGACCTCAAAATGACTGAAAGGATTAGAGCCCTACAGTGAGTGCATCCATAACATTAGCTTTTGGAAATATGAACACATGGCATAACGAACCTTAAGGATCTAATTTGCCTGATTGCAACACCTATGGAAGGAAGCACGATGGAGTATGCTAAAGAGCAATTGGAGCATGTGCTAGTTATGGTGAAATGGGCCATTTCATCCGAGACTGCCCAACTAAAATAAGCCAAGAGCTGCATCGACTGCATCCTAACCTATAGTGCAAATGAGTAGAGTCAGGAGTCCAGCTCTTGCAAATGGGAACAATAACAATAGCAAATTTCTGGGATAAATGTCTAGGGCTATTCAAGCTATAGAGGGAAAGGGGTGAGTTTTTGCCTTGAACCAGCAAGATGCTAAAGCCTCCAATAATGTGGTGATAGGTATGGTGTCTCTAAATACTATTTTGGCTAAAAGTCTATTTGATTCTTGGGCAATTCATTCTTTTATGTTACCTTCCTATGCTAATGAATTGTGTAGAATTAAAGAGTTATTACATAAACTCCAAGTGATAACCATACCTTTAGGTGTAGATAAGTTTTTCAAAAAGGTGTATAGTAGAGATTAAAGGTGATGTATGCCAGTAGATTTGATAGAATTGGAAATATTGGAATTCGATGTTGCTTTGGGGATGGATTAGCTATCTACTTTTAATGCGCACATAGATTATTAAGAAAAGAGAGTCCTATTAAAGGACAAGACCAGGAGTGAGTTTAGTTATCAAAGGGAAAACTAGTACTATAAATGATTAGCATGCGTTATGTAAGAGTAATTCTGGAAATGCTAAGGAAATTAAATGTTTGAGTGATTAAGGTGATTAGAAATGATAACAGTTTTAAATAATATGATTATTAACTTGTGATTTTATATGACTGTGAAGAGCTGATTGAAGATCATGAATTGATAATATACATATGATTATTTTAGTGGTATGATATATGAAATGATTTGCTAATGAAATGCTTAAGGTAAGTCAAAATGTAATTATCACTTATAGACAATCAAATGCTTATGATGTAGCAGATATTTGTTCATGAGATAATAAGTAAGTAAAGTTGTTAAATGGCATTTAGCATGAGAATGGAGCAATCATAATTATATAGAGATTATGGTTATGGAATTATGTGTTTAAGGTCGTTTAGAATTAAAAAGGTCATTAGTGCATGTTTATATGAAAAGTATGATAATTGATGGGATGAGAGTTACAATTTGATTGTTAACATTTGATTTTGATATTGATGAGTACATGAGAAAGGATATGTTTAAGATTAGAATAGATTTGAAGTAGAATTAGAAATTAATTGTCATGAAAGATGGGTAGATATTCTTGTTAAGCATTGATTGATAAATTAGTTGATATTCACATGAAAGGTTTAGTTTTTAAATGATTGATGGTAAAGAGACTCAATGAAAGTGATTGTAATTGCAAATTTTGTGATTAGGAGTTACAAGTATAATTCATTTTTATAAGTTTAAGAATTATGTACATAAAGTGATATTGGAAGACATAACTAAATTCATTTACTTTTAGTTTGAGACAACTAATGATAGATGCATGATAAATGGGTGAGTATAGTTTTAAAATTCGAGGACGAATTTTATTTTAATAGGGTAGAATGCCCCTCAACTCTAGTTGCTTGTTTGATTAATTAGTAATGCTCTGGATTGATGATTGGGTTATGTTATATTCAATGGTTGAATTGCTAATTTGATTTAGTTTAACTTTGGTTATGCGATTAACTGAAAAAATTTGGGTTTTTGGAGAGTTAGAATTGGTTTAGGAATTACACACCCCTGCCATATATATCACACCCTTGCCATGAAATATAATACACCCCTACCATGAAACATGGCACACACTTGCCATGAAATTAGTCACTTTATGACATGCCCCTGCCATATATTTGGCCTCTATATGACACGCCCTTGCTATGTAATCCACCATTACATAGCACACCTCTGTCATGCTCTTCATGATTTTATGACACGCCCTTGCCATACTCTAAATCATCAGGACATGCCCATGTCATCTATACGGAATGCCCTTGCCATCAAAACATGGCTGTATATTAACTTAAAACTATAAAACGTTATGCTATTTTAACCCTAGAGGCTGACTCTACACACACACACACACATATATACTAATTAAAAACCTATACAGCCACCTTTTTCTTTTAAACACTCACAACAGTCAAACTCTTATAAATAGTTGTCGTGCTCTAGGTTCCTGCACCCAAATCCTAAGTAAAAATTAATTCAAAATCCTTCTCTACCTCCTATTAACAATAAAAAAATTAAGAATATTTTCTTTGTTATTTTGCTTGATTTAATTGTGTTCCAGTAGGTTTTTTTGGCATCTTTTCCCTAAGGTAAAAATTCTAAACATTTTCCTAAAATTAGTTAATTAATTGTTTTCTGAAAATATTGGCATTGTTAGGATTTATGATGATTTCTTTTCAATTTGTTAAAATGTTATGTTTGATTATTAATTTACTAATTTATTATTTTTGCAAATAAAACATTTAATAAACATTATAAATTATTATGAATAATATTTCTATTGAAATCTTATTTTTGAATGGAAATCACAATATTGGTTAACGAAATTGATATTTATGCTTATAATAATAATAATAATAATAATAATAATAATAATAATAATAATAATAATAATAATAATAATAATAATATTATTATTATTATTATTATTATTATTATTTATTTTTTTTAGAGATTGATGTTGGTTTATGTTGGAAAATTAGGTATCTAGGTAATGCACTTGAAGGCTAAATGAAAATGAAACTATATGGATGTCTAGGTGACTGTTTCTAGACATTTATGAGTGGAATTGACTGATAAATGGAAGCAAGAAAAGGAATTAAAGGGATATCTAGGCTAGTGACTAGATATTTTTGGATGAATTGATGGATTTAAATAAAGGAGATGAAAATTGGAACCATATGGATGTTTAGGTGACTATTTCTAGACATTTGTAGGTGGAATTGACTGATAAAATGGAAATGAGAAGAGGAACCAAAGGGATATCTAGGCTAGTGGCTAGATATTTTTAGGTGAATTGATGGATATGGTTGATTCAAATAAAAAGGTTGGGAAAGAAACTAGAGGGACATCTAGATTAGACATTTCTAGGTGAAGAATTTAGGTGAACTTTGGATAAAATGGATGGAAAAAGGGAACAAGAGGGATGTCACTTTTTAGGCATTTCTATGTGAAGGATATGATTGATTCAAAATAAGAGGGATGGGGAAGGAACTACAAGAATGTCTAAGTGATCATTCCTAGATATTCATGAGTGAAATTGATGGATTTAGACAAAAGGGTAGCTTCGAGGAGGCACTAGTCAGCTTCAAAAGATGTCGGTCTGCTTTGAGGAGGTACTGGTCAGCTTCAGAAGATGTTGGTCAGCTTTAAAGAGGTAGTGGTTAGCTTCAGGAGATATCGATCAGCTTTGAGGAGACATTGGTTAGCTTCAGGAGATGTTGGTTAGCTTCAAAGAGACATTAGTCAGCTTCAAAAAATGTCGATCAACTTCGAGAAGATACTAGTCTTTAGAGAGGCTATTAGCTCTGCTTATGCATGATTGTGCATGGTTGCTAATAGTTGCACATAAATGTATGTTTGTGCATAAATGATGCATTGCACATAAATGTATGTTTGTGCATAAATGATGCATGTTTATGTATGCATGTTTCAAGATTCATGGACCTTTTAATTTCTATACTATGAATGATTTGTGATGATGCTTTTTAATGAATAATTGTATGGGTGCAAGAGGGTGGATTTATGAGTCTACTTTATGAATGTAATTCTTCATGTGACTTTTGTGTCTATAGAGCCATGTTTCAGCCATTACATCCATTTATGGACTGAGAAACATGAGAAGGCAGAGAGGATGAATTTGGGTAGATATGACATTGCAATGATGGTGACGTTATGGGGAGTATAAGTTGATTGAGATTTTATAAGGGCTTAATTAAGGATTCTTAGGATCTTGTAGCTCGTGTTTTCCATTTTGGTGCTGCTGAGGAGGAGTTGTGCCCATTCTTAAAGAGTTCAATGTTATACTTAATCGTGATCCAGAGGCAACTCTGGGGGTACTAGAGCTCAGAATAAGGTAATTTCATATTTTCCAGGAGTTTTTGGACTTACATTAGGATGTCGCAAGCTGGATGGTGGTTGATGATGGTTAGGTGAATTTGATCACTCTGATTGAGGAATTCCATAATTCTAGTGATTAGAGAGATATAAAAAGTAGAAGCTCAGAATGAGGGCCTTTATTTTTTGTTTGATAACCTGATATTTGTTTCACGGGTCTGTTAGTTGGTGTGATTCTAGAGAGGCAGGATTGGTATTACAGATGGAGCAAAGTTGCTCTGTGTTGGAGCCATGCTAATAGAGACATTGATGAGTCTTTATTACTTTGTTTAGAGTTTGGAGAGATGGATTGTCTCCCTAATTATTCTCCACGTGAGAAAAATTTGTATGTTCTTACCCTTTCTGTCAGTGGTGTTTTATGGATGTCTAATTTCTAGTTTTAGGTTATCTTGCAAGTTTGGCTAATGGATCATTTTTAGGTGGTGGCTCTCATTTTTTAGTGTCGCATATACATTATAGAGACTTGGCAGAGATTGGATAGGATAGTTGTTTATAGCTTGCGCCAGAGGACATATTTTTGCACTATCAATGGTAAGGGATCATATCCATGATTGAGGACCATAAGTGTTAAGTGGTTTATTTATTGGGTTTGGCTTGAATGAACTTTTGCTAGGGGATGAGGGTTTTAAAGCAGATTGGGCAGACTCAGGACGTGCCCCTAATTATTCCTTTCTTGGAGTCTATGCAGATCATAGCTCCCATTGCCAGAGCTATTGGGGGGTTGACTAGTCGAGGAGTTATCATGCTATTCATTTTAGGGATTTCACTTAGGACTATAGAGAGGTATGATAGGTGGTTGATGAAGGCAGTTTAGCCAGTTAAGAGAGAGTATCTAGCCGCCCTGCTTAGGGGAATAGAGGGTGATGCAACTAAGGAGAGAAAGGCTATTAGAGGAGCTATTGACAGCAAAAGGACTGCAATACAGATAGAGGGAGTGACTTAATGTTTAAAGGAGACTTAAGGATCTATAGGAGGTGTGACGTCACAGGCTATAGTAGTGACTCAGATTATGACGGTGACGAAAAAGGAGACTGTGACTATAGTGAGGAGATAGGGTGACAATAAAAGGATTGCTATAATTAGGTAGAGAGAATGACTACAGTTTCTAGAGTATAGTGGAGATTTTAGTTGCCATATTATAAAGCGGTTTTCAAGTTAGTACTATGTAGAAGAGGATTTTTATGAGCAGTTTCAAAATTGCTGGTACTTAAGAGAGGCTTTTTGATGTGGTAAGCAGTTTTAGTTCTGCTAGTACTTCTACTGCTGCAACAGAGGGAGCTAGAGAGATGAGAAAGAGGGGTGTGACCATTGAGAAGATCATAGCATACTTTGATTTTGATAAAGGCACAAGAGATGAGCACTTTAAGAGGTGGAAAAGGACGGGGCAAGACCATGACTTCAAACATGACCCTTTTACTTTTTTGTTCAAGATATTTATTGGTCGACAAGACTACACGATACATAATAAGCTCTAGATGATATCAAAAGAGCTATCCTTTTTTGTCATGATGATAGATTGTATTTTGTAAAATCTAATCACCATTATATGGGACATCTTTTGTTTTTGCTCTAATTTTTGCTTAGGTCACCCTTTTGGGTTTTCAAAATAGCGAACTCTTTTTATTCATTTTTCCTTTTCTTTTTCTTCTCTTTTTTTTTTTTTGTTTAGGCATGGATGCTATATTGAACACAGAGAAAATGAGAATGCCATGCAATTAAAATATTTTGTACTATGATTTAGACAAGACCCAAGACAAACTGCCTACATGTCCCTTACATCTTTTTCATTCATCATTTTTTCTTTAGAGAGAATCAAGTCCATGTAGTTCTTATTATAAATGAATGAAAATAGAAATGAAATACAGATGTCATCTTTAGATGAAGTATCGCTTCGACTGATTTAGGTTGGATGGATGGGAAAATTTATTTTCATCCACGTTCATGAGGATGGCACCTTTGTTAGATAGGATCTTCTTGAGCATATATTATTTGGTCTAATTCAGTTTGAACTTTCTCTTGGATCATGAATAGGAGCTTGGATTTTCCCAGAACTAGATTCTTATTTTTCGCCTTCTTATTGAAGTGCCCGACTAGTCTCTGTTGATAGCCCTAAAATTTATACACAGCATCCGTTCTCTTTTCATCAATGGTATTCAACTGGCTATGATGCCTTTTGATCTATTTTGCCTTCATTCTTTGTATCTTCTGCTTGACAGGCTTTATCTTTAAGTTGGGATATTATGAACTGCGATGCTTGGATCTATCCCAATAGCGAGCTTTTTCTATTAATGATATATAAATGTAATGTATGTGGTTTTTTTTTTCCTCCATGCCACAATTAATTGATTATTTTGCATTTTTCATTTATTATTTTTTTCATTTTTTATATTTTTTATTTTTTTAGATGTCCCATTAAAAGATGAACAGAAGAATTAAAATAAAGCAGAAAGTTTAAAATTTTATTATTGATAAGAGTCCTATCATCATGGGTTACATTAAAGGATAAGCCTAGAAGGTGAAATATAGACTCAGGAGGACAAGATTTGACAAACTCAAACTTACAGAAAGACTTAATGGACACAGACTCAAAAGACTGAGACTCAAACTCAAACTCAAGTGACTCAGACATAGACTCAGACTCAGATGACTTAAACCTAGACTTAGACAAACTTGGATGACTTAGACACTGGCATAGCAAGGTTGAAATTTTTCTCAAAATACTGATTATTGGGTAAAGCTTGAGATGGTTGGATAAACTTAGTGGTTTGAAAGAGGATTAGTGGTGGTGTTTGGCTTTGGGCTTAGAGCAGTAATATAGCCATTGTTAATGAGGTTTTGGATTTTGTGCTTTAGAGCATTGCACGCATCGATTTTATGCCTTAGTCCTTGATGATAGTTACTTTGCTCATTGGCATTATAGTTCTTGGGCAATAGATTAGGAGGTGCTTTTGGCTCTAGAGGCTTGATAAGATGGGCTTCTAAGGCCTTCTTATAGACAGTGTTTTGGGGGCATGCCTAACTCAAAGAAAGCTCTTTTTTTCTAACCTCATTAGCTAATGATAGGAGATAAAATTTCCTCACCTTTTCTTTGGGTGGTGAAATTGGTGGTGTTGTTGCTCTTATAATACCATGAGTCAGAGGATTCATCCTTAATTTGTCCTCAATTAAATCAAATCCTTAATCTTACTAGCAGTGATAAGAAGAGCTAAGGAGGTATTGTGTTTGCATATGAGTCTAGTCTCAGGGGAGGAGATATTTGATAATGATGTCAATTTGCTCAACTTCAGAAGGGTGGTTACCATTTGTGCTACTATTGATCTCCACCTTGTAAGGAACGCAATGAAAGATTTTTTTTTTACCTTGTTTGGTGGTTTCTACATACTGACAGGTGACATCCACTTCAATTTTATAGTGGTACTATTTGATGAAAACATTGCAAATGTCATCCCAAGTCTTCTTATGATTTTGATCGAGATCCAATAACCATTTGACAATAGCTTCGATCAAGGATTATTGGAATAGTTGAGCAAGGAGCTATCATCTACTCTAAAGGATCCCATTGCGCCCTTATACATCTTGAGATAGGTCTTAGGCAGGTTGTACCATTGAATTTGTCTATGATGGGCATCTTAAACTTTGGTGGAACCCGTGCATTAAGGAAGAGAACTAAAGAGTTGACATCTATCATGTCCTTGTACTTTTTGATGTTTTTAATAGTCCTCTCTATGGCCTCAAATTTCTTCATCAGTTTCTTAGCTTTGGGGAAGCTGGAGAAATCTTCACTTTAAAAAGGATTCACAGTGGGAATGGAGGTGATGGCATTCAGATCCAAAGCAAAAAAGGTATAAGTTTCAGACACCTATCTTCTTATAAATGAGATCAATAATGGGAGAAGTAAAAGTGGGGGCATGGCTAGTTCTAGATTGAGTGGAAGCATGCTAAGTAGGGGGGAGGAGCAATGGTGGCATTGGTCATTTCCTCGACCTCATTAATGATTGATTGGTATTAGGAGTTAATGGTACTAGTGAAGGTGGCAGATTGGGTTTTGAGAGTATTGGTGAAAGAGTTAGCTTGGGTCTTAAGAGTGTTGGTGGGCGTAGTTTGGAAGGTTTTCTTTTCTTTTTTTTTTAAAAGAGATTAATGTAGAAAGTGCTCATGGCATCTTGGTTAAAAGGGTTGGAGGGTTGGCCCTCGATACCTTTAGAACAGAAAACAGATAGAAAAATGGGTAAGAATACATAATTTATGAATGAAAAATGGTATGAATGTAATGGTATGTTGAGAAAAGAATTCCCTCCATATGGTTGGTCATTAGGTTTAAAGGTTGACAGGGTGAGTGTGTGAGATTATTTTGTTTTGGGGGTGATGGACCATCGGTTTAGGGTTTTAAGGTGTTTGAGGATTTACCTTGTTGTGTACTCATGTTATATATGCATTATGTGATACATGCCAAAAAAGTTTTCTTGAACATGCACACAAGAATATCGATAATTATGGTACATGGAACCTAAAGTTAAATGCTAAGGCAACTATATGCACGAAGGTAAAAGGGTTGCTCGATTTAGGGTCCTTGACCCACTAGAGCATCGATATACCTAACCACATATAAAGCAAGGAGGTTTACATGGGTCCAATGGTACTAAATACTCATTGCACCACCGAAAAGATAGGGAATTCATCATGGTGTAGAATACTTTCACTATCTCTCAATATACTCAAAGAGTGTTGTCAAGCCAATGCCATTCATCATCTAAAAATTTTCCTAAATCTATGGTTAGGCAATGAGCCTTTAGTATGCAAAGTTATACATAAAAGTCAAATTATACTTAATGAGCCAAACGGAGATTATTTTAGAAAATTTTAACTAAATAGTAATCCTTTTATTTGCTTTCTTTTTTTATTAAAAAATGTGGTAACTAATCCTTAATGGAGTTGCTAGCTGTGAGACCTCCTTACTTAGAAATTGCCTTATGGAAAGGCGAGCAATTCTTAAGGAGGTTATGAAATGAGTTTCGGTGCTTATGATTGGAATGGCTATCATTCAAAAAATTGATTTTTAATTTTGAAAAATGATTTCAAAGTCATCACCCTAATTTATTTTTAAAATGGAAAAAATTAAGAAAAATCCATTTGTGACTCCAATTCATTAATTTCAATTAATTAATTTACACAAGGATAAAATCATTAGTCTTCGAATCAAGTCGAGCTCATGAACTATGTTTTTGGCTAAATAATATAAATTTGGTTTTTAAATTTAATTTGACTTGGAAATTTGATTTCATGGATGACAAGTATTAAATGACTATTATAAGTAAAATGCATGAACATAATATAATATGAATGCATGGCATAAGTATAAATGCAAGGTAAATTAAAAGATCATTTAAGTAAATCATCCACAAATTAAGAAGAGTGTTCCTTCTAACCCTTATGGATTCTAAGGGATCCACATAGTTGCACCTTAATTCCAAAAATAATTAACTAAATATATTAATTAAAAATATGATGTCTTCTTTAGCCCTTATGGGCATTAGGATGACCACAAATTTCCTTACAAAAGCTATGAAAAATATATAATTATAATGAAAAATGAAATTAGTTTGAAATTAGATTTAAGGTTTGGATTTAAATTCCGAATGTGCCTATATACCCCATTGAATAGGGATCAAAACCTACGTAGTTTATTCTATAATTAAGTGGGGCGGTTTAAGGATTGATTAGATTAATTTTGGTTTGGGTGTTAGATGAAGATACCTTTATTTTTGGCATATGAGATGGACTGAGTATTATGCTAGATCAAAGTTCCATTTTATCAAAATCGCATGGTTGGATTGATTAATTAATTAAAATAATTAATTAATTAATTAGAATGAAGGGTGGATTAATTAAAAAAAGATTGATTTGATTTTAAAAAAGTGATTAATTAATTTAAAAGAAGATGATTAATTAATTAAAAGTATTAATTAACTTTGGTTAAGGTGGAGTAATTTATTAATTAAAGCAATTAATTAATTAATTAATTAAATAGAGTGATTGGAGAGAGAAGAAGAAGAGAAAATTTGTGAATAGCCTATCAACACAAGCTTTGGAGTGGTTTGTAATGGAAATGGAGAGGGTATTTATAGGCAAAGGATATGGAGTAAAAAGATTAAAAAGGACTAGAAAGTGGGCCAAAAGAGGGGCATTTTCTAAAATTTGGGGCTGGACAAGGGAACGCTATAGTGTAAGCTTGGTGTGAATTTGCCCAGGAACGTGCGACTCTATGTGGCATTTTTTTTTTTTAGAAATTGAAGTTGGTCCATGTTGAAAAATTGGGTATCTAAGAGCAATGCATTTGAAGGCTAAAATTTTCTTTTGGGGGTGCTGCCTCTAAACCCCTACCTTCTAACCGACTAGCGTGACCGCCGTATCAGCTCTGCGTAGCGTATTAAATTTAGCAGGTATTGGGCTACAGCCACATGATCAGGGTGTAAAATTAAGGGTTCACAATAGTAATCTTCTTTATTTGGTTTCCTTTTTATTAAAAATGGTGGCAACCAGTCCCTAGTGGAGTCGCTAACTGTGAGACCTCACCTAAAATGCCCTTCCCTCACTCAGGAACGTCTCAAGAAAGTGTGTAATTTTTGAGGAGGTTTAGATATGATTTTCGATGCTCACAATTGGAACGATTATAGTTCAGAAAATTGATTTGATTTTTGAAAAGGTTTCAAGAGTCACTACCTTAATTTATTTAAATGGAGAAAACTAAGAAAAAACCTAAATTGGCTACAATTCATTAATTTTTTAATTAATTTATCCAAAAATAAAATCGCTAGTCTTCGAATTAGGTCAAGTTTGGAGACTAGATTTTTAATATTAAATAATATAGATTTGTCTAATTTAATTTGACTTTAAAATTTGGTTTCATAGATGACAAATATAAAATGATAATTAAGATGCATGAACATAGCATAATAATGAAAGCATGGAGAAATTAAAGAATAAATAAATTAAACATCTACAAGTTAAAGAGATTATTCTCTTTAGTCCTTATGTATTTTAGAAGAACCATAAGTAGCTTCTTAAATCCAAGCTAATTAAATTAATTAATTACATTAATAAAATGATGGGATGCCTTTCTGTAATAGCCTAAATTTTTATTTATTTTACTAAATCTTATTTTGTATGGAACTAATATTATTTTTTTAAATTGTTAAATTTTATTTAAAATTTCTTTTCATATATATATATATATATATATATATATATATATATATATATATATATATATATATATATATATATATATATATATATATATATATATATATTGAATTATAAATTTTTATGAAATTGAAAATATATTGTTAATTATAAATTTTATTTAGATATTTATAATATATGAAATTAAAGAAAATATTTTAATTACTCGATTTATTTGTGATAATAATTAAGTGAATTCTAATTAGTTATTTTGATATTATTTTAAGATGAAAATGATTAATTCTAATTGTTTAACAAAATTTACAGAAAATTCTATTTAAGAAAATTTATTTGAAAATTTTGAAATTTTGTTTAAAATTATTATAATAAATTATTAAAATTATTATTATTATTATTATAAAAAAGAAAAAAAAAAGAAAGAAAAGCTAAAATCTGAAATGGGAAGAAGCAAGACTAAAATCTGAAAGGGGAAGAAGTAAGCAAAGGGAGAGATGGTAGGTGAGAGAGGGAGAGAGGCAGTAGGAGAATGGAGTGCAGCCAGCTAACTTTCAGCTAGCGGTGACGAGCATCGCCACCACCACTATGAAGGCAAGTGTCCGGTGAGTTTGCATAAGGTGGCTGCTACCAAAACCTATGAACATAGGCAGTGTACTCACGTGTTGAAGAAATGCCGGCAGCTGAAGCTTCAGATAGCGATTCTGATGACGTTTCCTGGCAATTTCGATGGCATTGTAATCATTTCATCCTAAGCTTCAAGTTGGTACCTACCATATCCCTTAAAAGTCATTAGAGAAAGAGATTTAAAAATGTACCACCAAAACTTTCAAGGCCTATTTTGGTGAAACGGCGGTGAGTGGCGATTGTTTTCAAGCTCCTGATGTTGAGGCAAACAAGATGGCATCAATTCTATCTCCAGAACCATCGACTAATGGTGGCGCACGGCCGTGATGCATGGGTTTGATTCCAATAGTTTCATCTCGTTGTTTCAATGCAATTTTTGACATTCGTTCAACCAGATTTTACTTGGTGTCGATGTCTTCGGTATCTTTCTATTACCAAAGGTCGTGCTTTAAAAGGAATGTTAGTTAGACGTGTTGTCATGTAGGTGAGTGATACTATCTAATATGTTTTCCTATTTTTCATGTATTTGCATTCATTGTTTGTATATTTATGTATATACATATTTATGCATTATTATTGATTATAAGCATAACTTCATTTGACTGTGATTGATAATTAATAACTATTGATGCATAGTTGTTCGTGGTTGACTGATGGAATTAGGATGAGATAGTGCCACTTGGGAATGTGGATCTGATTATGATGATTAGATAAGATGAGGTTGGACTGGCAATTAATGGATGGAGACCTACTCATTGTGTCGCTGCTGCTAGTTGGGTCAGCGTTGCTCAGGATGTCTGTGGCCTTAGTATTTTAATAAAAGATAGTATTGGATTCAAAGAGCTAGGATAGGGAATCAGCTCCCCATATTAAGGTTTAGTGTGGTACTATAGACTATATTCCATCCATGTTTTATTATGTGATTTGTTTGCTTTTGTGACACATTGCACCAGTATGGACATTAGTTACATATTTATAGGACACCAAGATAGTATATTAGTTAGTATCATTCATTGAGTCAAATGCTTATTCCTATTCAAATTATTTTTCCAAGTCATGCGATGAACTCATGAAGAACTTATTAAATGAGTCAATATGCTTTATTTCTTTAGCAGTAATATGTATTAGATTTATTATTAAATTGTATTATTATTTTATAACTCTGCATTGCTATCTTAGTTGTTTGTAATTTAATTTGGTTGCCCTTGTAATTTCTTTCAGGTTGTGAATGCTTGATTGAGTAGATTTATTTTGTTTTATATATTTAAATAAATGATATGTTAAATTATAATGGTATTGAATGGATGATAGAATGAGATTGCTTAACTATGGGCTAGGGTTGTGATTTGGAATGGAATTAATAATTGAATTGATGGTTTGTTGTTTAGTAAGTTATAAGGCTTACTATGGGCATTAGTAGCCACGTGCATAACCCTTATCCTAGTGCTAGTCACATGCTCTTGAGTTTAGGTCGTGACACCTTCTTTGGCCCTTATGGTTCTAAGAAGACTACAAATTCTCTTATATCAAAATATATGTAATTACATGGAAAAATAAAGAGAAGGGGATTAATTGAGATATGAATTTGAAGTTTGTATTTAAATCTCAAATGTACCTATGTACCTATTGAATGGGATCAAAATTCACATACTTAATTCACATACTTTATTCTATGGTTATGTGATAGGGTTTAAAGATTAATTGAGATTAATTAATTTCATTTGGTTTGATTTGGATTGTGTGAGTAAGGGTAAGCACTTATACCTTCTCTCTTAGTGTGTGTGATAGGTGGAAGGTTTTACCGAACTGAAGTTTTACTTTATCGATACAGGTAAGAGAGTATCCTACTCAATGAGAGTGATGAGAATAGAGAATTGAATTGATTAATTGATTAATTAATTAACCAATTAAAATGATTGATTAACCAATCAATTTTGAGTGAGTGGATTAATTAATTAAAATAATGAATTAACTAATTAGTGTGGTGATTAAATGGATCAACTAATTAACTAAAATGATTAATTAATTAATTAATGTGAAGTGATTAACCATAATTAATTAAAAACAAAGAGAAATTAATTATTTTGGGGGCTATTCAAAGATAGTATAAAAGAAATAATTAGAAAGAGAGAATGAGCAAGTGGATAACAATCAACGCCAACTCAAAGGGTGAAGAGAAATGAAGAAAATGAAGGGGTATTTATAGGTAAAAGGTATGAGGGGGTAATTTGGGCATTAGTGTGAGGCCTCATCCAAATACCAATCTGATTCGCTAAGTAGGGATCAAAATGCTTATTCAGATTTGAACTCATGATGGAACTTTCAGGTTTAGATAGGTTGATTTTGAATAGATGTTAGAGTATCGCTATCTTAATTTTATTTTTATTTAGGAAAAATTAAGATAAAAATCTAATTAAATGACTCTAATTTTATCCCAATAGTAAAAGTGCACTAGTTTTTGATTACCAAAAAAGATTTATGGATTAGGTTTTTAGTTTATTTAGAAAAATATTAGTTTGGCAAATTTAATACGAAATGACTAGAATTAATTTCATGAACAATTTAATTAATGCATGACATTCATTCATTCAACAATATAGTAATTAAGGGAATAAGAAAGTAAAAGGAAAATATTAAATTTACAATGAAAATCAAAATAGGGGATTGTGAACCCTCAAATTTGCACCTTTAGACAACTGGCATTTGATTACAAACTCATAAAATCAAATCGGGCTTAAAACGGATCTGAAACGGGTGAGAATGGACTAAAAAATGGCATACAAACCCATAGGGACCGCATAGGCCCTGTGCAAAACCGCATAGGTCTTGTGTGGTTACATTTTGCCCCTGTGCATTCCGTGCTATCCAGAAGTCACCATGTGTAGTTCTTAAAGCCTTTTGTGTGGTTTTGTGCCTTGGGAAGTGAATCCCCTATCAAATTTCACCATTTTTGATCCCAACTCTCTCCTTATAAAAGTAACACCCCTTACCTCATTTCTACACTTAGAATTGCTTAATCAAATTAATTGATTTCAAAGCAATCAATATTTTTAAAGTATGGTATGAAAGGAACGAACTTTTTAGTTTAAAATTTTATTTTATTTAGGTGGTCATTTCGAGGTAGCTCTCCTCAAATCAGTTCGAGGAAGCCCCAATAATGCCATCCAAGTCGCCATTTGAAGTTTGTCATTCCGTTGAGCCGAGAAGGTGAAATCACAATCTAGTTGTCTGCTTCATCCACCCTACGTCCCTAAGCCTGATCCTTGTAAGGTATTTATTTTCTTTTTTATTATTTTTCTTGTTTTCTTATTTTGTTTTTGTTTTTTTTTTTTGTTTTATTTTAATTTTTCTTTTGCTTTATATTGTTTTGTTTGTTTTGTTATTTTTCCCTTAGGATTGCTTAGTTTGTTCTTTTCATTTATTATTTCTTTGCCTTGCATGTTTTATTGTTTTCTTTCATTATTTTGAGGCATGTTGATTAGAATATGATTTAATTAACTTGGTAAGTGATTTGAATTGATGTATCTACTTGTTAATTAAAACCTAACTAATTAATAACTTGGTAATCAATCAATCTGATTTAATCAAGCAACCCACCATTCAATCAATGAATTGAAACGTGATAAAATGGCTAGGCTAAACTAACCCATTCTTAAGAAGGGGAAACTATGTGGATTTTGATTCCCATTCAAAGGGATACGTAGGCTTGCTTGCTTAAAGCATCAAATCCAATTTAAATAAACAATAATCCTTCTCTTGCATGAATTAGTTCTTTTCTTTGCGATACCTACTTTTAGTTTGTCTCCTTTGTTATAATGTTGGTTTTGTCTCCCTTTTTCAATATTTTTCTTTATTTATTGCTTTGGAATTATTTTGGGGAATGTATGACTTCCCTAGAACCCATAAGGGTTAGAGGAAGTATCCTCTATTTTGGTTTTGAATTGTAATTTTAATTCCTTTACTTTATTGCTTTGCTTTTTCTCTTTGAATGAATGTTTATCTATTTGTTTATTCATACATTATATAATTGTTCATGCATTATTTAAACTATTCATAAAATTTATTTTAAGTCATTTTATATTAAATTTGCCAAACTAATTTTGATAAAATAAATTGAAAATTTAGTCCCCAAATCCTCTTTGGTTTTAAAGCTAGTGATCTTTTCTTTTGGGATATTAATTGGAGTCAATTTAGGTTTTTTCCTTAATCTTTTTCTCAAACAAAATAAAATTAAGGTGGTGACTCTTTTTTAAAATCAACCTATCTGAACCTGAGAGTTCCATTGTGTGTTCAGACTTAAGTAAGCATTTCGATCCTATTTAATGGATTGGACCAGTGCTCGAGTGAGGTCTCACAGCTAGCCACTCCACTAGGGACCGCCTTCTTTTTTTATATAAAAGAAATAAAAGGACTACCAATTGGTTTAAATCAAAGTTTAGCATTTTTAATACAGAAATGGCTTTTATACATCATTTGCATAGGCTCCTTGCCTTTCAACCTAGATTTCTTAGGAAAATAATGGATATAAAGTAATATCAAGTAGGTAACCCTACTTGGGTCTATTTGCTGATAGTGAAATCATCTACCCCACGATGAATCCTTCTTTCAAAGGTGTAACAAGCATGCACGTATTGTTGGACCTATGCGAGGTTCCTTGACTCACATGGTTATGTATATTGCTGCTTTAGTGTGATGAGTACCCTGTACAAGCCACCATTACCCTTTTTTATGTAATGAACTTAGATCCTGACCTTAGGTTGTATGTATCATAATCAAAACCTTTGTATTTTTGTATTCTCACAAAATTTTTTTCCATGTATATCATACATCCATACTGCACAACAAAAAATGTCTTTATTTTAAATCTAGGTCATACCTTGAACCGAAAAAGGGTCATACACTCACTTTTATCCAAAGACCTTTACTTTTCAACCTTAAACACTCTCATCTCTATCCTAATCACCTTTGCCCCTACAAACCTTAAGCCATCACCCTAAACCTTATCTTATTACCTTAGCCTTTAACTTGAACACCAATACCTTAGCCCTAAACCTAAAACCTCATTTCCCTAGCCTTGGCCTCAAACACGTCTAACCTTAAACACCGTTACCTTAATCTTACCCAAAATGTCTTCATCCTAACTTTACCCCCCACAATCCTTAGCTAAAGACTGACTTGGCTCCATCCTTAAGCCCATTAATCCCAATTACCCAAAGATAAAATTTGACTAGCTCCCCTAGCTAAATACCGACTTGGCTAACATCATATATCTCTACCCTCCTTTTACTTATACCCTATTAACTTAGGCATAGGACACCATCATCCATTACCCATAATTCCAACATCCTTGGCCTATTACCTTCAAAACCAATCCATTACCCCCAGATCAACAAATGCTTACAGCCTATACCCAAATCATCAAAACCTAAGACACTACTCTAAGCCCCATACCTTTGGCCTAACTCACTACCTTAAGTCCAATACCTTTGGTTCAACTCGATACCTTAAGCTTGAGACCTTGACTTATGCAATATTAGGAAATCCTCAAAAGCCTAAATGCAATCAACTCACAACATTAAAAGGAATCTTTTTCCTCAAAAGTTTGCATGCCCATCTTTTTGTTTATTTCCCAAGCACTTACTTTATTCTTTGACTTGGTTTTCAAGGTACTAATGGTAAGCCTGACTGACATGGAAGCTTTAACCAACCTACTCAAGAGGCAAGAAGAGAACCTTCAAGCTGTTCTTATCTCTACCTTAGACACTCAATGAGCCAATTTCAACCAGTCTTTAGCATACCAATAATCCAGTTTTAATAATGCCCTAATCCATCTTACTTTTACTTTCACTAATGCTTTGAGTTTCCAACACCAACTCATCATCGATGAAGTGAGAGGAATGCTAAACTAAGCTAAGCCCATTAATGCTACACCTACCATTAATATCACTCATAATTTTACATCCTCAATCTCAAACATTAATGCCATTCTAGCCTCAGCCATGCCATCAGTCTTAGATACTAACCTTGCCTCTTCTTTGAATCCTTTTCAAAGCAAGGAAAACCTACCTCTTCTGCTATCAAAAGACCTTTAAAGCTCATCATCAATGCATTAGAGCAAACTCCTATAATGAAAAAAAGGTACAAGAAGGGCAATACCTCCATTCCCCTTTCCTTTACTGAATGGAAGGATATAGATACCTACACTTCCCTTATTGATGTCTAGCGGGAAAGTATAGAGGCAGTTGCCATAATTAATAAGCGACCTTGAAATCTCAATGAAGGGCTTTTACAGATTTATGAGTTCTATTAGCAGTGGTTTATAAGAAGGCTTTGGAGGCAAAAATGGTAAAGCCTCTAGAACTAAGAGTCCCTCTAATCCTTTACCAAAGAACTACCACCCTAATGAGTGTTGTGAATATCATCAAGGAGCAAGGCACCAAATCAATACATGCAAAGCTTTGAAACATAGAATCTAGGATCTAATTGACAATCGTGACATCATCCCCCCAAGGCAAAATCTAAGACCTTAATTCAATCTTGAGTGGCATAATATAGAGGAGTTTAAACTTAGCTAATCTGACATGTTTGATATTGAATTCCAAATCTAAGTCTAAGTCTGAGCCTAAGCCTCAAAGTCTAAGTCTAAGTTTGAGTCAAAGTCTGTAGTTTTATTTATTTATTTATTTTGTCAACCATATTGGTCCCCTTTTTGTTATCTTATAAAAAAGTTTCCTTTATAGTGATGCATCTATATTTTCTTTTCACTATTTATGCATTAATTTTCTTATCTTTCTTGATTTAATCTAACATAGATGAGCTTAAAAAAAAGAAGAAGAAGAAGAAGAAGAAGAAAAAGAGATGAACAAACGATCAATTAAATCCACCATAATTAGTGCAGATCAAAATTTGACGTGCCCTCATTCTCACAAATCAGCAATCGCTTCACTAGCTCCTAATTAAAGAAGGACCCCTCATCAAATAGTTGAAGCACAAAGAGCAAGTAAATGTAACTACCTACTGCATATTGGGTAATCAAATAATGCACCTCAACAAGGGGCAATAAGTTTAGAGAAAACCTTTGTCAAACCCAAAACTCAAAGGTTAAAGCCCTTCAACATGAAGAAAAGTAGCAGCCTAAATCATAGTGAAATGTTTTCTTCCAAATTTAATTAATTCAAGCTTGCTAAGTTGAAAACCTGAAAGGACAATTTAGGCAAAGGTTAGAGCTGAGAAAAAGAGAGAGAGAGAGAGAGAGCTCATCCTAGTCATCTTTCCTTTTGTCCAAGGTTGTCAAATCATCTTCATTCAATCCATCTCATCTCATGTCTTCTAGGGTCATCCTTTTTCATTAGAGGCTCATTTTTTAAAGTTATACTATCTTCTATGCCCTTATCTTACATTGAGGGCATGTATTCCTAAAACGTCATTATCCCTGATCAATCCATCCCTTTGTTTAGCTCAAAAAGCTAATGCATAATCTCTAGTTTGTCACGTCCCTATCTCTTATTGGGGCATAATACCTAAATTGTCTCTTCTAATTAGTCCTTTAGCCATTCCTAAGGGCTTTTCTTCTTTTAGTTAATATGTCATCTACATTAAGTCAAACTAGTAGAGTGTCACTCTAAGAGTCTCTTCAATCTCAAACAGCAAGATAACTTAACTTGCTTTTTTCTATAAGTCATGTTACAACCTCTTTGATCCTTTTTAGAAGTTCCAACCAACCTTTAAACCATTCCTAAGCTTCAAAAAATCATACTGTTCCATCCCAAGCCTCATTGGCAAATCATACCATCATTTTAAGCTCAAGTCTCATACCATCCTTTCCTTGTCTCTCAAGACTCATCATCATCGAAGTTGATTTCCTTGACAAAATCAAAGTCGAGTCATCATCCCCAAGTTGATTAAGAAAGCCTCAAACTAGTCAAAGCTATCCTATGCCTCTTTGGTAATATCTCATTATCCTTGAAGGATCCAAACTCCTTAGTAAAACACATGACCTCTAAAAGTCTTATTCTCAGCTTAATCCTCTTAGATTGATGCAACCATATCAAAGGGCAAACCCTTGAACTTGCAGTATCCTTATGCCTAAGCCTAAAAAAAAAAAAAAGCCTTCACCTTGAAGCTCAAACTTATAAGCTTTCACCATGAAACCCAAACCTAGAAGCTTTCACCATTAAGCCTAAACTTAGACGCTTTCACCATTAAGCCCAAACCTGGAAGCCTTTACTATAAAGCCCAAGCCTAAAGGCCTTCACTATGAAGCCCAAACCTAGAGCCTAAATAAAAAAGCCTTCACATGAATCCTACTCCCAAAAGGCCTTCATTTATGAAGTCCATGATTAGTCTTAAGGCAAAATCTGATCGAGCCTTCCTTTAAGCCAAGATTGGAATCCTAGTTTTGGCATCTAGGCCTGATCTCTTTGAGACAGTCTTAAGGCAAAACTCCCTAAAGGCCATAATTGAATGAGCTAATTCCCATACCTAACCAAAGACTTCTGTATGAACTTCTTTGGAGATAAGACTGACAAACTGACCTTCCTCAAAACTTGACCTAGCCTTTTGACCTAATCATCTCTAAAGACTTGACCTTTCTAATTTAGTCTCAAACCAAACCATCCCCCAGGACAAACCCACCTAAGCCCAGCTTGACCTTTTCTAGCCATACTTAGCTTAACTTCCTAAAGTTACTTCTTCCTAGGCTGAACTGATATCCATTAACCAAGTAGCCTCATACTTCATATGACCCTAAGCTAGCTGTTCAATTTGATCTCAAATCAAAAGGCTGTGCTTGACTAAACCTTTCAAGCTGATTAGCTCGATCTCTTCCTTCTTTAAGGCCGAATTGATAGCCTTTGACTGACCCTTCAACCAGCCCAACCATCCCCAAACTTATTTATCTAAACAAAATAACCAAACCACTTTATCATTCTAAAGTGAGGGCATTTCCCTCCTAAATATTCACCTTTCTAAAATGGGGGCATCTTTCTCCTAAAAAAAAAAAAAGAAGTGACCCTATATGTTCAAAGTGTCCAATCATTGCATAATCATATTCTTGAATCAAGGTGGATTATCAAGTCAAACTTCACAAAGCAATAGAGGATCACCTCTTTACCAATTCCTACCAGATAAGGTCTTCATCATTCATGCTAGATAGGATCACCTCCTTGCCAATTCCTACCAGAGAGGGTCATTATCATTCTTGCCAGACAAGATCACCTCTTAGCCGATTTCTACCAGATTCTTACCAGATAGGAACATCATTTTTAGCTCCTACCAAAAAGGACAACCTTAGGATCCATACCTTAAATATGAATTAGGTATCTTTTAATTAGACCCATCCTAGGTCAACCTTAGAATCCATACCTTAAATATGAATTAGGTATCTCCTTTTAATCAAACCCATCCTAGGTCAACCTTAGGATCCATACCTTAAATCTGAATTAGGTATCTATTTTGATTAGACCTATCCTAGGTCAACCTTAAGATCCATACCTTAAATCTGAATTAGGTATCTTTTTTTATCAGATCCATTCTAGGTCAACCTTAGGATCTATACCTTAAATCTGAATTAGGTATCCCTTTTTATTAGACTCATCTTAGGTTAAACTTAGGATTCATACCTTAAATATGAATTAGGTAGCTTTTTTAATCAGACCCATCCTAGGTCAACCTTAGGATCCATACCTTAAATCCGAATTAGGTATCTCCTTTTATTAGACTCATCCTAGGTCAACCTTGGGATCTATACCTTAAATCTAAATTAGGTATCTCTTTTGATCAGACTCATCCTAGGATAGCCTTAGGATTTATACCTTAAATCTGAATTAGGTATCTTTTTTAATCATACCATCCTAGGATAACCTTAGGATAATTTCACCCATAAATGATTAGTAACAATCACTTAGGCATTCTTATGGTTCCTTTTTCCACTACTTTTATTCAAAATCCACCATTTTCACCCAAACATGTCTAGACTTTGACTTAGGCATCCATTTGGTTCATTCTGCCATCCCTCATCCTCAGGTTCACTATCATCAAAATTGCTTTTTGTTCAAAGCCAATTTTGATGAGGAGGCAATTGTGAACCCTCAAATTTGCACCTCCAGACAATTGGCAGTCAATTACAAACTTGTAAAATCAAACCATACTTAAAACGAATCTAAAATGGGCGAGAATGGACTAAAAAATGGCATATGGACCCATGTGGACTGCATAGGGTGATCTATGATCTCACAGACCCTATGCAGAACCACAAAGGCCCTATGCAGAACTGCACATTTCCTGTGCAGTTACATTTTGCCCCTGCGCATTCTGTGCAGTCCAAAATTCATCGTGTGCAGTTCTTGAAGCCTTCTGTGCAGTTTTATGCCTTAGAAAGCGCATCCCACTTGAAAAGTTCACCATTTCTACTCCCAACTCTCTCCCTATAGAAGCAACGCCCCCTACCTCATTTCCACACTCAGAATTGCTTAATCAAATTAATTGATTTCAAAGCAATCAACATTTTTAAAGTTTAGTTTGAAAGGAACGAACTTTTTAGTTTAAAATTTTATTTTATTTGGATGGTCATTTTGAGGTAGTTCTCCTCAATCAGTCCGAGGAAGTCACAATAACACCATCCTAGTCACTGTTTGAAGGTTTTCGTTCTACCGAGTCGAGAAGGTGGAATCATGATCCAGTCGTCTACTTCATCCGCCCTATATCCTTAAGCCTTGTCCTCGTAAGGTATTTATTTTCTTTTTTATTATTTTTCTTATTTTCTTTTTTTTTTGTTTGGTTTTGTTTTATTTTAATTTTTCTTTTGTTTTATATTATTTTGTTTGTTTGTTATTTTTCTCTTAGGATTGTTTAGTTTGTTCTTTTCATTTATTATTTCTTTGCCTTGCATGTTTTATCGTTTTCTTTTATTATTTTGAGGCATGTTGATCAGAATCTAATTTAATTAACTTGGTAAATAATTTGAATTGATGTATCTACTTGTTAATTAAAACTTGACCTAATTAACAACTTAGTAATTAATCATTTTGATTTAATCAAGCAACCCACCTTTTAATCAATGAACTGAAATATGATAAAATGGCTAGGCTAAACTAACTCCTTCACAATAAGGGCGAACTACGTGGATTTTGATTCCTATTCAAAGGGATACATAGGCTTGCTTGTTTAAAGCATCAAATCCAATTTAAATAAATAATAATCCTTCTATTGCATGGCTTAGTTCTTTTCTTTATGATATCTACTTTTAGTTTGTCTCCTTTGTTATAATGTTGGTTTTGTCTCCCTTTTTAGTATTTTTCTTTATTTATTGCTTTGGAATTATTTTGGGGAATGTGTAACTTGCGTAGAACCCATAAGGGCTAGAGGAAGTATCCCTTATTTTAGTTTTGAATTGTAAGTTTAATTCCTTTACTTTTTCTCTTTGAATGAATGTTTATCTATTTGTTTATTCATGCATTATATAATTATTCATGCATTATGTAAACTATTCATGAAATTTATTTTAAGTCATTTTATATTAAATTTGCCAAACTAATTTTGTCAAAATAAACCAAAAACCTAGTCCACAAATTCTCTTTGGTTTCGAGCTTAGTGATATTTTCTTTTGAGATATTAATTAGAGTCAATTTGGGTTTTTTCCTCAATCTTTTTCCCAAATAAAATAAAATTAAGGTGGAGACTCTTTTTCAAAATCAACCTATCTAAACCTAAGGGTTGCACCGTTAGTTCAAACCCAAATGAGCATTTCGATCCCACTTAGCGGATTAGACTAGTGCTCGGGTGAGGCCTCACAGGGATACTTCCTCTAGCCCTTATGGGTTTTAGGAAAGTCACACATTCCTCAAACTAAATCTTAAAGTAATGCAAATAAGATAAAGAAAATCCTAACTAGATAAAGAAGATGATGGGGGAGAAGTTGCTTCATTTTAATTGGATTTGCTTATGCCTGTATACCCTTTTGAATAGGAATCAGAACATACATAGTTTTCCCTTCCTGCGAAGGGGTTTATTTAGCCAAACCACTTTATCATATTTTAATTAATTGATTGCCAAGTTAAGTTACTTAGTTCAGATTTTAATTAACTATCCAAAGTGAATCAATTAAAAAAAGGCAAGGAGCCTTGGAGGAAGAAGAGAGAATTCCAAGGAGAGTGATAATAAATAAATTCCAATGAGGGAGACAATAAATAAATCCCAATGAGAGAAAAAATAAAGTGAAATAATAAATAAATAAAGAAAAGGAAAACAAACTCCTTTCCTCAAATGGCAAGGGATGACTAGCCTTGGACGGCGGCAAACTTTTAACTCAATGGGTCAGCTCAAAAAGTTGCAACCTAGCCTGCTTTGCAAAGCAAGGAGCAATAGCTAAGAAAAAATAAAAATAAAAGAAAACTTTAAACTAAAAAGCTCAATGTGAAGATGGTTCACTTGATGCAAAGGCCAATCATGCTAGCCAAGAGGTGAGGATGTGTGAAAAACTGAGTTAGAGGGACTATATTTATAGTACAGAGGTTAAAGGAAGAGTTTGTAATCTTTCAATGTGGGATTATTGCAAAAAAGTGAAAAAAAATCCATTTTCGCTTGTTTTCACCCATTTTTGCTAGCTTCTTGTCCATTTTTTGTGTTTCTAGTTGCATTATATTCATTATTCAATTTTCCTTTTTTGACAGTTTTTTGGCAATTTCGACTTTCAAAAGTTTGTTTGCTGAGCCTAAGCACCTTTAAGGATCAAATGCAATATGAAGGCTATAAAATTAAAGGTTCACAGCTACCCCCCATCAAAATTGGGTTGACCGAAAGGTAATTCTAATGTATAGTGAACCCAGGGATAAGGAATGGAAAAAAGAACCAAAGGGATGTCTAAGTCAGGATTTAGATATGTTTGGGTGAAAGACATGGTTGATTTTGAGATAGGGAAAGATGGGAAAAAGGAACCATAATGATGTTTAAGAAATTGTTCCTAAATATTTACAAGTAGAAAATATGATGTGTAATAGATGGGAAAATGGACCATAGGGATGTTTATGTGACATTTGTTAGATATATATAGGTGAAAATTATGGATTTTGAATAAAAAAGGCAGAAAAAGGAACCATAATGATGCTTAGGTGGTAGTTACAAAGCATTTATAGGTGATGTTTTGAAAGGATTTTGATAAAGGGGCAGGATTAGGATCCATAGTGTAATACCCAAGGTTTCCCTACCCTATTAGAGTTAGCAATAAAGACATCATAATGTTCATATAACGTGCCATTCAAGGCCTTTCTAGCACATCAAGAACC
Source organism: Reutealis trisperma (assembly GCA_947687605.1). NCBI lineage: Eukaryota > Viridiplantae > Streptophyta > Magnoliopsida > Malpighiales > Euphorbiaceae > Reutealis > Reutealis trisperma. The sequence goes on from CANTUT010001443.1 coordinate 150,856, forward strand.
ATAAGAACATCATAAGAAATAAATTTAATAACAATGTGACAATGAGTAAGAAATGTAATCGATTTTGATAAGCATTTTATGATCAAATGGAAGTCAAACCTAGTTTGACTCAATGAGAATATGTTAATAATTCATTTGAAATGTGAATCTAAAGTGCTGATGAATGGGCATTGAGATCTCTTAGCCATCCAGCTTGCTTAAATCATAGCTATCCGTCAAGATTAAATCCTAACCATTGGATTTAGCTTGACTAAATCCTTATCATCCAACTTCCATATATATACCATAAGATGCGCAAATTTCCACCATTTTGGCAAACTTACCACAAAACTTAAGTCCTAGAGAAAGAACATCCTTTAAATTTAGGGTTCCATCATAGAAATACAACCCAAAGCTAGCCAAGGTGAGAAATCTTATTTATCCTCTCATTTCTATATTTTAAGTTGATTTTTGTATTCTAGTTGCATGAAATCCTTCCTACATCATAAGGAAAATTCAGCCATACTAGTGAATGAACAAGAAAGTGTTCTAAATTCTAAGTAGATGCATCAATGGTTATTTTTGATAAAGAAAAATGATATAGAAGTGTTGAAATGAACTTTAGAAACTTGGTTCAAGACTTGAACATATTGGAGGCATAATATAGTTTAAAAGGGGAACTTGATATTCTAATGCTAGATATTAATAATTGAAGGCTACATAGGCTTTATGTCACGTTAATTTGATGAATCTATGATCAATTTAAAGATTGGATGAGGAAACAATGGTTTTCCCAAATTCTAGGGTTTATGAAAAAATTGGAAATTTTGAGAATTGAACTTTAATTCATGAGATAAAAGGGGAAATTAAGTTTAAAAATGGTCTAACATAAATTGTGTAATGTTAATTTTGAAATCCAATAGATGGAAATGACTTCCCCTAAATTTAATGAACTAGGTTTATTTATGGAAATTGATGGTGGAAGTGAAATTAGTTCTTTTGAATGTTGAAAATTGTTTAAATTGATTCTAATAGATTATTATGAAAGTTGAAATATGAGATTAGAAGGAAAGAAATTATCTTTCCCTAAGTGAGCCATTGGGAAACAACTAAAGGAAGGCATTGAAGTTAGGAACAAGTATATGTATAGCATGTCTTGACTTAAAAAATAATAAAGGAGCACTACAATGAACAAAATGAAAGTGTTAACAAGTTAAGTTAATTTAAACTAATGATATAGCAAAGGAATGAGTAATGTGTGATTGAAATGCATGTGTAGAATCTAAAGACAAGAACAAAGATATTGTCCAAGAGTGTGAGGAGCACTACTAGCATCCAACTTAAACGTAAATAGTAGTAAAGGAGTCCAAGGTGAGTAATTAATAATATAATATGACTTGTACCATTTGCTATGAACCTTTGTTGTTCAAACCATAATCATTGAAATATTCTAATGCCTTAATGAGCATGAATTGTTTATTGAACAAATGAGCCATTTGATATGATATTCCTTGATGACATTTGACTATTGTGAAACCTTCATGTTGAACTCATCATATGAATCATTGAATCCTCTAGTGTAAACCTTATATGAACTTTCTATTGATGCTAAAAAATAAGCAGAAATCCTCTTTAGTGTGAGGAAATACACCAAACCTTATGCACTTGATGCCTACAGGTAAGGCGAGAGTACCTAACCTCTGCTAGGGGAGAATGCCTAACCATAAGACTTGATCAGTCTTGTGTAATGTGATATATGTGAGTGAGCAAGGCTTAGGCTGCCACTTTTCAATTTATAAGTGTGGGAAGCATTTTGCTTCCAAGAAAGTATTATTTATGCTAAAGTTGTTATTTCCATCTTAATGAGAAATTGAATCATAATGTCAATAATGATTAAATTTGTTCCATTGCCATAAAGAGACCTTCCTAATAATGGTCCTTGTACTTACTATATATATATACTGTATTATTATGTACTCATTGAGCTTGTCTCATTCTTTAGTGGTTTAAAATTTTCAGGCAAAGTCAACGAGTCAGCAAGGTAAATTCAAAGCCATATTCTTCAGCTTGGAAGTTGCTCTACTAAGTTCCAGTGTTGTGACTCTTGATTATGAACGTCTTTATTAGAGCTCTATGGTTACTGAAGGGTTAGCACTAATATGTTATGGGGATGTATATGTAATATGAATTGTATTGTAATTACTATTACAATAATGTATGAAATACTGAATATTTGGTTAACAATGTGAAATACAACTTTAGAAATTTTACATGTTGTATTCGTAAATGGTATTATAAATTAACAAGGAAATGATAAGCAAGCAATGGGTAATAAGGAAAGGTATTCAGGTTACAATCTTGGGTAAAGTCCTACATGATAAATGGTAAAGTTAAGTAGGGTTCTATGGGGTTTAGGTGACTTTATATCTCCCTATGCCCTAGGACCATCATGGCTTAATAAGTGGGTCATAACACATAGGAATGCCTAGGTGATCGTTACTAGACATTTATAAGTGAAATGATTCTAAGGCTATCCTAAGATGGTCTGAAAAGTTTTAAAAGAGAAACCTAACCCTATGTTCGGTTGATGATCCTAAGGCTATCTTAAGATGGTCTAAAAATTTTGAAAGAGAAACCTAGCTGTATGCTAGGTTGATGATCCTAAGGCTGTCTTAAGATGGTCTGAAACTTTTAACAGAGAAACCTAACCCTATGTTAGGTTGATGATCCTAATATTATCTTAAGATGGTTTGATTGTAAATAAGATACCTAATTCAGATTAAAGGTATGAATCCTAATGCTATCTTAGGATGGATCTAATTAAAAGAGATGCCTAACTCAAATTTAAGGATAAAGCTAGATCAATGTTTAGCTTGGAAAAGTGTTATGAGTGAGATAGAGCTACATAAAGGTTAGTTTGGGAAGGGATTAAGGATGAGGATGAAGCTAAGTCAACATTTAGCTTGGATAAGGATTGTAGGGGGTAAAGCTAGGTCAAATTTTGGATGTAAATAGAGATACCATAGATGGGTTTATTTTTATCATGAGTTTCACATGGGTTTGAGTTTTTGACCACAGGTTGAGGTGGACCATGGGTTTAGGTGTAAAAGTGTTTTGATGGAGATGAGAGGGTTTAGAATAAAGGTGAGGGTGTTTAGGATAGAGGTGAGAGGTTAGGGTAAGGTGCTATCATCTTAAAGGCTAGGGTCAGTGGCATTTAAGGTTAAAGATTAGGAGGAGGTGCTTTTAGGTGTGTGGTTAAAGTATTTAGGTTAAAAGTTGAGGTTTAGGTATTGGTATTTGGATGAAGGTTATAGGGGATGGCCTTTTAGGATTATGGGGAGAAGGTGATTAGGATATAAATGTGAGAGTGTTTATAGGGGAGGGAGGTGTTTGGATGGAGGTAAAAGTGTTTGACCCTTCATTGGTTCATGGTTTGACCTAGACTTAAGATGAATGCATGTTCTGTTGTACACAATGGATGCATGATATGCATGGAAAAAAATATTTCATGAAGATGCAATTACATAAGGCTTTGATTATGGTACATATAACCTAAGGTTAGGATCTAGTTCAGTTAGGATCTAGGTTCATTACATGAGAGGGTAATGGTAGCTTATACATGGTACCTGTCTCACTAGAGCAACGATATACCTAACCACATGTGAGTTAAGAAGCCTCATGTAGGTCCAACAGTATGTGCATGCTTGTTACACCTTTGAAAGGATTAAAGGATTCATCGCGAATTGGATGATTTTACCATTGGCGAATAGACTCAAGGAAGGTTACCCACTCAATGCTACTCATTATCCATTGTCTTCTTAAAACTACATTTGTAGGTAAAGAGCCTATGCAAATGATGTATAAAATCCATTTATGTATTAAATGCCAAGCTTTGATTTCAAACTAATTGTTAGTCCTCTTATTTCTTTTATTAAAAAGAAGGTGGTCCCAATGGAATCGCCAGTTGTGACGCCTTACCTAAGTACCAGTCCGATTCGCTAAGTGGGGATTGAAATGCTCATTTGGGTTTTGTGAACCCTCAATTTTGCACCATCATCATCTAACCATAACCTTAGCACCTGTTAAGTTTAAAGTGCTACGTGGAGCCGTTACGATGGTTTCGCTAGCCTGTTAGCGAGTGCCCCCAAAAGAAAATTTTTTACCCTTTAAAAACATTGTTACTGGACATCCAAATTTCCTAAACTCCATACCAACCAATCTCTAAAAAAAAGAAAAAAAGAGCTGCTATGTTAGCTGTTGCTTGGTAGCCATGGGCACTGCACTAGGTCTATGCAGCACTGCAAGTCCAACTTGCAACATGTCGCATAGGCGGTACTACACCCCTTTGGTAATGGTGGTCCCCCTTCTATGTAGAAAAATGTCCAATATACCCTTCTAACCTAATTTTTAGCCATTCCCAGCCTTACCTCTCATTGTCTTTTCACTTTTTCAATTCCCAAACTACCTTCACCCACTTTTCCTATAAATACCCCCCTCCATTCTCCCATTTTTCACACCCCTTGAATTTGAGTAGATGGCTATCCTCAAATTTCTTTTTTCTCCTCCCTCCAACCACTCTCTAATTAATTAATCTTTTTAATTAATCCATCCATCCATTTCATCGCATTAATTAGTTAATTAATTTATTAATTAATCTTTGAATCAATCTAATCACCCGGTCCTGATAAAACAAAACTTCGGTCTGATAAAACCCTCCACCCTCCAAAACCAAAGGTATCAGCCTTTTTCTCTCACCCACAAACCCAAATAAATCAATCAATCTGATCAACTCCCAAACCCCTCCACTTAATTATGGAATGTAATACGTAGGTTTTGATCCCCATTCAGTAGGGTACGTAGGCATGTTTAGAATCTAAATCCAAATCTCAAATCCAAATCCCAATCAATCTCCTTTCCCCTTTTTAATTAATTTAATTCGTGGATCTTTCATTTTAATTTTCTCATTGCACTCATACCATGCTTATGCATTAATCATGATGTTATAATTGTCATATAACATTCGTCATCAATGAAATTAATTTTTAAGTCAAATTTAACTTAAGAGCCAAAGTTAGATTATTTAAAACTAAAAATCTAGTCCCCGAAACTCAACCTGGTTCGAAGACTAATGATTTTTATCCTTGAGCAAATTAATTAAAAATTAATGAATTGGAGTCAATTTAGGTTTTTTCCTTAATATTTTCCCAACTAAATAAAACTAAACTAATAAAACTAAGGTGGTGACTCATAAAATCATTTTTAAAATCAACCAATCCAAACCTGAGGGTTCTATTGTGAGTCTAAACTTGAACAAGCATTTCGATTCCCTCTAGTGGATTGGGCCGGTGCTCGGGTGAGGCCTTACAGGTTTGAACTCACGATGGAACTTTTGAGTTCAGATAGGTTGATTTTGAAAAGATGTTAGAGTCCCAACCTTAATTTTATTTTTATTTGGAAAAAAATTAAGATAAAAACCCCATTAAATGACTCCAATATTATCCCAATAGAAAAAGTGCATTAGTCCTCAATTACCAAAGAGAATTTGGGGATTAAGTTTTTGATTTATTTAGAAAAAAGACTAGTTGAAGGAATTAATGGCACCAAAAGCAAAAACATGAAGGGTGAGGCAAAATTTTGAACATTTTGAAAATTTTGCTTCACTAAATATGATGGGTGCATTACCCATTCAAATATTGACCAATTTGTGCAAAACACATATAAGAAAAGGAGAAGAGGAAGTATCATATACCTTTCTCCTTATAACCTTCCTCCTTTAGCTTCCCAAGTGCAAAGTCTCCATGTAACAACCTACACCCACTCTAGGAGTTTTCATGACCAATTTGCTTGACATAGAATTATTAAGACTAAGTGTGCGCTTTTATAGAAATCTATGTGCTATGTGATTTATGAGTATGTGGCATATTAAATTAATTTTAATATGCCTAATATGAGTTATTATTGTGAAATAAATGATTTATATGAAGTGCATTAGTATAGAATAATTTATTTTACATAAAATGAATTTTCATGCAAAAAGATGATTTTTAAGTATAAAATAATTTTATGAGCATTTTTAAAAATATTTTTTAAAAAAATATTTTGGGGGGAATTTTAATGAAAATAATAGAAAAAATATTTTATTTTTAATTACCTATAATCAACCCAAAATTAATTAAAAAGCCCAAATACCCAAAAGCCTACTACACCAAAACACTCCTAACCTAGCTCATTAAGGGTAAACTTGGAAATTGCAACCCAAACCCTAATATTTAATGTAAAATTTGGCCAGCCCTTTATTCCAGCAGCTACCATTGTGTTATTTCATGATTTTGGCAGAAAAATTCTCTCAAAAATAATCTCTCTACCGAAATTCACAAAATACTTTCAAACTTTGCAATTTCGCAATTGTTTCGTAAGTTTTTCTTTTTCTTTCAATTTGCTATTTGATTTTTATGAAACTAATCATGAGCTAAATGTTTACTGATTTTTACTGATAAAATTCAGGCTAGGTGACTTCTTGAGAGAAAAATCAATTTTTCTACCGAAAGCACCAACCTCTCTACTCGATTTCTCCAAAAGTGATTCCTACAACTCAAAATTGAAATTTCCATGCATAAACACTACCAGGGGGCATTTCTGTATAATTTTTTCCTAAATGGATTTTTGATTTGTTTAGATAAAAAATATTAAATTAAAACATATTTTTGCATATTACTGTAATGATCAAAAAGTTTCAGAAAATAAGGAAATTCAATGTTTTCGTGCTAGAACTTGAAAGTTGAAAAATTTTATGATTTCATGTGTATATGATTGCCAAATTGAGTATGATGGAGTTCTAAACTGATATTTGTTTTTTTAAATGAAAAATAATGATTTAAATCATGTGTTTACATATTACTGTAATGAATGGAAAGTGCGGAAAACTTGAAAACTCATCATTTTCTATCTAAACCCTAAACTTGGAATTTTTATGCATAAGCTTGGTCTATGGCTGCCGATTTGTATACATTCATGTTCTAAAATGATTTTTGTTATGAGTGAATGAAGAATAATGGTTTAAAACCACATGTATACATATTGCTGTAATGACCAGAAAGTATCGGAAACAAGAAAACTCATGGTTTTTCATCCTGAAATCTAAAGTTGGAAATTTTCATGCATATGAAATTATATATGGGTCAAATCCTATAAGTCTATATTCTAAAAAGATTTTTATTATGTTTACATGAAAAATCTTGATTCAAACCATGTTTCTACATATTACTATAATAGACGGAAAGGGTGAAAAGTAAGTAAAATCAGGTTTTCTCTTTATTAAGGCATTCAACCTACAATGGAATTTTTATCCCAATGTCTATAAATTTTATGTGATGTATTTTGTTGATTATTGACATGTATGTATGAATGATAAATGGTTAAATTGCATTTTGATTGAAGGAATGACTTTAGACAAGCTTAGAGGCAATTTGGTATACTTAAGGTATTTTAACCTTATGTTGCGATTAATATGTGAATATGATTAGATAATATGGAAGTAGGTTGTATAATGAGTTAATAATGAATTAATGATCTTGAATTTGTGAAGAGATTGATTGAAGGAATTGGTCATATGAGATAAGCATGATGCTTGAAAGGTTATTTGTTAAGTTGACATGTATGGAAGTATTAAGTGTACTAAGATGATTGTTAAAGTGAATTGATATTGAGATAATGATATTGTGTTGACCATAGAAAGGTATTGACATGATTATAATGTGTTTTCTTATGGGCCTATAAAGGCTAAGTGTACAAGACTTTTAAAGTCAACATGTGATGTGCAAGTGATGAGTGCACTTCTATGTACAACTCTAAGAGTATATGAATGTGATAATGTGCATGGGGTAGTTATGGGATAGGATAG